>VNJS01016983.1:0-16613 GCA_008042575.1 Drosophila watanabei | reverse complement strand
ACGTAAAGCTCAAGGGCGGCAGGAATTCGAGGAGCAACAGCAAGCAAATAAGCCTGCTTAGCTTAGCTTTTCCCCTCTTACATTCACTCTTACACAGTTTTTTCAGCTGCCAGTTTATCCTGCCTCCTGCGTCTCCACGTGCCCACTGAAGGATACTTCAGCAAATGGCAACCATATCGATGGCCATTTGCTCGGGCTCCCCAGCTGGTCTGCCTTAACCCCCAGGTATTATTATTTATGTATCCCGCAGATACACGGGTCGAATTTCGTTCTCAGGTGCGTATTTTCTTGTTACAAAAAATGAAGTATATACACTCATAAAAAAAATCTCAGGAGGCTAGAAAATCATAATTGGGAAACCTTTCTTTAAGTAACTTTTCAACAGATAATTTTATCTTTAAAATAAAGCCCTTTATAAATTTTTTAGTAAGTTAAACAGTTAAAAATTATAAGAGTTTTTGCTTAGAAAAGTTGTTAAGCTGCTCTTTATTGTTTATAAAAAATGCATGAACCTTTTTCCTCTGTACAAAAAAACAACCGAAAAATAAAACTAAACTAAAAGTCGTCTACCAAGTTTAAGGTTTAAAGGTCAGTAAATTATAATTTGAGTGGCCAGTGGCCCTTGCGGGATAATGATAAAGTTGGGTCTACACAACGATTTTCCACTTCAATTTGCTCTCTCACTTCTGTCTCCTCTATCTCTTCCTTTGCCTCGCCTCTAATTGCCAAAAGAAACTTTTCCCATTTTCCCCTCCATATGAAAATCCTTCACTCATGTGGATTGAGTGGTTTCTGCTGCCATTTGTTTTGTTTATTTTTGCCTCGAATTGAATTGAAATTTTCGGTAATTTACTTTCTTAGTTGCAAATAAAACTTATAATTGAATAGCTATTCCAATGGGCGTGGTGTGAGTGTGTGTGTGTTCGAGGCTGATTCTCAGTTATTTGCACAAATTTCTGGTTTTATTTAGGCCTAATTGTGGGCTTTATTCATTGCCAAAATTTATTTGTAGAGCGACATGTTTGAAGTATATCTGCTAATGGGATTAGCAAGGAAAGTGGCAGGCGGAGATACTATTCAAATAATTGAAGCAATTGAAAGATAGTAGGCTTTCCTTTAATTTATCCAATTAATTTGGGTTTCTGGACTTTAAATTGTCTAGGATTTTAAACCATTCTATTTTATATTAAAGAACGTTAAACGTTTTGAAAAAAGATGAATATTTAATGGCACTTTCTTTACATATTCCCTACACTTTTATGTTTTCTTTTACACATTGTAACTTACTTTAAAGGAATTAATGCTTAACTAAAAATTACTTTTATTTTACAAAAACTAATACTTCAAACATTTATTTACATTGTTAACAATGTTGAACCACTTGTTTTTAATCTGCAAATAACATGAGTATCAGCTGGATTTGTGCATTCCGATTTTCCCTTAAAACAATTCTTACACACAAAATTATTGCAATATTTAAACATATATTTTCTGTTGATTATATTTCGTTGATGCTTCTCTCGCATAAATTCGTTAAATCAAATGCATTTTGCATATATAAACACACAATTAATTGTCAACAACAACAATAACAAAGACGACGACGACAAAGAGTTAACAAGAGTTTTTGTTGTAAACACCTTGACTTTGTGTCTAGGCCATATTTTCTTAATTTTCCTCTTTAAATCGCTGCCAAAGTCAATGCACTTGTTTGTTTAATTTCGCTTCTCAGCGTTAGATATATATTTCTATAATTCCTTAAATTTTCTTTTAGGCAGAGAAAGAGTGTGTCTTTCGCTTTCATTCACGGCCGCCACATAAAGATTTATTTATTTATTTTGTTGTTGATTTTTGCGTAGCACCGAAATGAACAAAAATCATAAAAACGAACGGCAGCGCCACCACATAAATTGGCCAAAAGCATAAAAAATTTAAATTAACTTCGTACACAAACACACACACACAGTCGGCGCGAAGATAAATACATTTAACAGCTCATAAAAAAATTGAGGGAAAATGGAACAGAACATAAAAATTACCCGATTAAATAACAGAAAGGGAAAAGTAAAAGGACGTGATTAAAAATCAACTCAATGGAAAACGAAAAGACGCGTTAATTATCCGGATCGTATCACATCACAATTTGTTTGGGCTTTGAGTTGACGATAAACATTTCTACAACAGAAGTGTCTTTTTTTGTTATTTGTTTTTATTCCGAATGTACAAGATATAAGCTCTGTATTTTTTGCTCTCAGAGATTTGTTTGATTTTTGGTTGTTTCTAATTTTGGGTTTCTGATATTTTTCTTTGTGAGTTTTTTATAGAGTGTTCAGAGGTCCGACGGGCTCGAGAATTGCCAACAAACTGATGCCAAACGGAAGCCGTCCCAATGTTTTTCATGTCGCGAAAAGCGGCGGCACCGACGAGCGACCACACACAGAAGGCGATGGAGGAGCCAAGAGTCCAAATCCAACCAACAACCACCCAAGAATTTTCGCATTTTCACCCACTGATAAGCGATGCCGCCGCCGCCGACGAGCAGAGAGAGAGCGAGCTTTTTCCGCTTTTCCCTGGCGCTCTTAAGTCCTGCTCTCTCTCTTTGGATTTTCGGTTCTGCCACGTTTTTTGGCTTTGTCAATTAGCCACATTATGGTGGCAAGACAATGGCGCCATAAAGCAATTATTAATGACACCTTGCAATCCTTTTTCGACTGCATAATTTAACTGGTTTCGCAAAGTTTTCATAATGAAAACTGTCGCTTCGGTAGGGAAAGGTTTGCATAATGCGATGGCTGACGTGAAAGTTCATATGAAAAAGTTATGCCGGAAAAACTAATAGAATGGCAGCACAGAGTTCTGCATTTGACAGTTTTTATGGAATATTTTAGGGTGCCATAAGTAGGGATAAGCCCTAGAAAAGTTATGGCAGGGAAAAAAGATTACTACGGAGCTTATTCAGATTTTTTAAAAACCTTAAAACACTATTAATAAATATTATTATTTATTGTATATTGGTAGGAATTATGATTTTATAACATTTTTTAATTATATCTATAAGAAAAACATATTGAATATTTGTTTTAGAATGTATAACATTTCCTTATTATATTCAAATTTTATAGATATACTAAAATATTATTGTTGATAAAATGTAGTATATTTTTTATTTAAAAAAATGAATTTTAACTGGGTAATACTTTAACATAATTTATAATCGGGCAATACTAAAATTTGTGAGAAAAAGTATTTCAATATCATGTAAAAACATTTTTAAAAAAATTTTAGCTGCTGTTATATTTCTTGACACAAGTTAATCTCTTAAATTTTATATTTATTCGACATTTAAAATTAAGTGTATTTTTTTTTAAATTTGAAATCTTTGATTAAAAAATAACGAAAAAAAAAATATTTAAAGGCAAAAAAAAGAGTAAATATTTAAATATTGTAATATCTTAAGTTTTTTATAGGTAACAAAATATTATAAATAAAACTATTTTCATTAGTTTTATGTGTTATTTCTCTTAAACTAAACTGCAGCATCACTAAAAACTTAGAGCATTTGATAAATTCAAGAGCTAAAAGCTCAATGGAGTTTTCTCTTAGAAAGGCAAAGCTTTTCTCAAATTTTCTCAAATTTCCTCTGTCTTCCTCGGCTTTTCTCTTTAGCGCTCTCATTGGCCATTACACATTCGTGTGTGTTTTGTTTATGCCATGTTTGTTGGCCCGGCTCGAGAGCCTGTTGTCCTGCTGTCCTGTCCACTCCCCATTTTCCTTCGAATTTTCCCCAGTAGCAGCAGCAGCATCATGAATGTTTTCCCCTCGATTCTCCCCCATTAATGCACGCCCCCACAGTCTGATTGAAATCATCAGGAGGCGGCAGGAGTTTTGCGGCTAGCCAGGCAGCAGCAGCAGCAGTTGCAGGAAAATGAAAATGCGGAGCTACGGGGCGGGAAATGCAAGGAGAAGCGGGCGGGCCACGTGCGTCAATGCAGCCACCAATACCACTGCAAATAGTCATGGTCATGGCCACGCCAATGCCTTGGTATTGGTGCATGTTTGTGTTTGCCTGTTGCACATGCAACTGGCAGCAAAAGCCAGCAGCAAAGCGTAAACCCCACAAAACCAATAATATAACGAAATTTTCCATATTTAATGCAGCAAGCAGGCAGGCAGGGGGAGGAGGAAAATGAGGAGAAGGAGGAGCACAAACAAAAGGATCATAAATTTAATCAAAATGGAGCCTGGCTTTGTTTTGCCTACATAGAGCGCGAAAAACAAGCTGATGAATTATTGTAATTAAGTGAGCCAAAAGCAGAAGCAAAAGCCTCCAAATGAGCGGAAAGTGTGGGAAAATCTTGGGGAAAATCGGGCTGGTATGAGTTTTTTTGTGGGGTGGCAAGGCAAATTAATGCCGAATGGCATGTGCCAGACAAGTGGCAAATTAAAAGAGCCCAAGTCCAAGTCATTAGCGGAAAGCAGACAAAACAACATACAGGGTATCATGTTAGAAATGGAGAGTAATCAGTAAAAAGTTCAGAAAAAATAATATAAATATATGTATTACATATAAATTTATAGATTTTCATTTCCAGAGATCTAACTATTTATAGAAATTACCACGTTTTTAAACCTTTCTAAATGGGATCAAACATTGAATAGATAGAAAAACATTGCATACTTTTAGACACATTTAATAAAGTGGTTTAAAACCTCTAATGGCTTTAAAATGGTTTAGAATATTGTTGTTTACTTATTTTAAATATTTTATATATAAAATAAAGCCTTAAAAATATAACTATTATCCTACCAATTATTGTATTTATATAACATTGTATTTATGTATTTCATTAATAAAAGCACATTTTTTTAGCTTTTAACAATTTAATTCCCCTAAATTAATTTATCAAGCATCAGCAAATATACCTCCAATAATCCAACTTCACAGTAACAAGTGCTTTAAAATTCGCCAGATCCTTCTTGAACTAATATTTACTTGTAAGTTTTCCTCAAAGAGGGAGAGCTGGGAAAAAGGCACCTCATTGGAAAACTATACCCAGAAGTCAGGGGAAAACGGAAGAAGGTAGAAAGGTGACGCAGAGATAACTTTACCGTTGATGAGCAAACACTTCAAAGTCATAACTTGATGGCACTGACTGTCGCCTCTCATTTCCTTTATCGTCCTTGGCCATGTCCTTCTCCCTGTGTCGCTATCCCTGTCCTCGTGCTCGTCCTTTTTGCAACATCCAGCACACCATCAATGCCAGGCTCCATCATTGTCATTTAGGAGGACTCTGACACGCCGAAAAGGAAGTGCGCGGCGCCCACAAGGTTAAACACCAGCTCTAAATATAGTATTTTAGTGAGAGTGCAAGGAGGAGCCATGTGCCAGGAGCCAGGAGCCAGGACAGTGGACAGTGATTTGAATTGAAATTCCCGCAATTCTCCAGGGCAACCATTTAAGGACGAAAAAGCGAGAGCTAATCAAGGCCGGGAATACGTGGAAATCCCCCAGAGGCAAACATCTGACTTCATCTCTCATGCGCAACAAGGGAAAATCGCTGTCCTCGTCCTAGTCGCTGCTGCAGAAAATACAAGGAAAATACAAGGGGAAAACCAATGCCAAATAGTCAAGTATAGAAAACACAAGTTTACACAAGTTTATGGTTCCCATACAAGCGGCGATATATGTGAGACAGCCACGCAATGATTGCCGAAAAAGGAAAACCTAAAAGAGCCGAGCCCAGCCCAGCCCAGCCAGATGGCGAAAACTATGGCGGTGGCGGGTGTCCTTCCGCCTTTGTTCTTTCAATAGGGAAAGAGGGAGAGGAGGTGAAGAAAGGGGTGGCCAACGAGGCTAAAGACAGGGGCAAATAGGGGGTAAAAACACACAACAACAAAACACAAGACAACAAACAACAAAGATAGCTGGGCGAGGAATCACACACACAAAAAGGATGGCGGCTGCCAGCATCACGGACCAAAAAAATGCCAAGGAAAATGAAAAATAAATACCAAAAGAAAATGCAATTGAAAAATATTTTTAGGGACATAAAACAAACAATAAAAAATCTGATTTGGAAAATGTATATCAAGTATAAGAGATATTTGCATATTAAATATAAAGTTTAGGAATTATTAAAACTATAAATAATTAATTTTTAATAATAAGTTGGACCCTGGAACATCCATTCCTTTAATGTTTTGTGAGAACAAAAAATTCTTTAAATATAATAAATAAAGATTGCTTTCTCTTGTTTAACTTATAAACTTTCCTATAAAAGTTTAAAATAAATCAAAAAATAAATCTATAACCTAATTTTATAAATATCTGTAGCTTTTACACCATTATAACTCCTATATATAT
Source organism: Drosophila watanabei (assembly GCA_008042575.1). Classification (NCBI taxonomy): domain Eukaryota; kingdom Metazoa; phylum Arthropoda; class Insecta; order Diptera; family Drosophilidae; genus Drosophila; species Drosophila watanabei. Next base: position 10,249 of record VNJS01016983.1, on the reverse strand, counting down.
CCTTACAGCTGCAAATAAGTAACAACAAAGGACAAATAGCTGGAACAACACACAAAAACTGCTTACATAATCACAAAAATACATAGTAGGAGCCTGTGGAGCAATAGAGAGAGAGAGAGAGCACAACACGTGCGAGAGAGTGGGGGAGAGTCGCATAGAAAGAGAGAGAGTGAGAGGGAGCCTTGAAGCCTGAACTTGGCTTTCAATGTTGCCTGCGACTTGAACTTGAATTCGGTTTTTGCCGACAGGACGGCACGTGCTGGGAAAATCGGAAAAGCTTTTTTCTTCCCCGATTAGCCAGCCGCAAAAGCTGCTCTCTCTTAGCATTTCCAGGACTCTCTTTCGTTTTTAAAGGAAAAACTTTCCCTTTCGCATTAAAAATGCGAGTGACGCAAGTTATCAAAAATTTATCAGCCCAAAGAGAGAACAAGAGCAACAGGAATAACAATTGTCCTATACAAAAAAAAAAAAAAACCTACACTATTTTGGTTCATAACTCTGAAGGTTCAGGGTTTCTTTTTTCCTTTTTTTTTTTTTGTGAGATGCAAACAGGTTGTTTGCTCGGTAGACAAAGCACCCGAGTTGCTGTCCTCAATTTTATAGTAGTTTCCATTCGTGGGCGTATACTTGATTTTTGTTGGGAGAACCAAGAGCCAAAAGGCAGCCCAGCTAAGCCGGTGAATTGGCCAAATTAAATTTTAATAATTAAATGCAGACGAAGACGACGAAGGCCTAAGACCAAAGGCACGTGCAAAATTTGCATGCGAAATTCGGTTAAGAACTCGGCTCAGCGAGCACATGCCGTTGCATAAATAAAATCGCTTTAAAGCATCCCACACACACACCCCATACACACATACACACCCACAAAATGACAATGACAGGCGATGATGCGGATCTCAGGGATTGCGGACATAAAGCTGGGAAAATCCCAAACGATAGTATCGAAAAATATTTAATATTTTAAGCGAGAGTTAGCTAAAAATTTTAGGGAGTGACTTATCTAGGAACTATTACGGAAATTGTTAATTTAAATATATTTTTAAAGGCATTCAAGTTAATTTAAAAATATGTTAGAAATTATAGATTTCTGAAATCTTTAAAAATTTATAAGCTGCAAATATTTGCTGCATGTTTTTGGCTACTTCTTAAATGTTCTTAAAATCTGCATTAAGTATCATAGCCTACTTTTGGGCGCCTTAATTAAAGATTTTAATTGGCTAGCAAAATTGTATTAAACTTTTAAATAAATAATAATAAATAATCATGTTACAAAATCATTATTATTAAAACCTACTTTTTACCAACATTATGTTTTCATATTTTATTTTGTTAAAAAAATAATTTATATTTTTAAATATTTAAAGCAATATTAATAAATAACCTAAAATTTCCTTTACCTTCCCTACTTTCCCTTCCCTAATACGGAAACCCGGGAAAAGTGGAATGGCGCTGCGATTCTGGATGTGGCTGCCTGGCAATGTCAACTTTGATTGAACGGACAGGACAGGCGGCACACGCAGAACCCCCTGGAATCCTTCGATTGAGCAGTGTCCCCTGAAAGCATTTGCAAAAGATCTCCTCCTCCTGCTCCTCCTTACACAATGGTCAAAGGCATGGCTGGGAGGGGACTAAGGAAAGCGGATTGGAAAGCCGGCGAAAAAAAAGAAGAAAATCATGTAAATCGCAAAGGAGGAATTGATGCAGGCAAAATAGTCGTTAGAAAAAAAAGAGAAGAGTCCTCTTCACGAAAATCGATACAAATTATTTGGAGTTATTTTTTGTAATTGGAAAGGGGGGACACAGGGCTTAAAAGGGAAATTGAAATGTTTCCCAAATCAGAGAGAGAGAAATAGACAGGTGTCTTTCGGTATTGTTTAAATGGAAAAATCATGTTGATATGGAATTATGATTGATTTTGAGTTAAAGGAAGGCATGCTTTCAGAGACTCATAATTGGGGATTATTTATATGTTTCAGTACCAGAGTGTTAAATATATATTTTACTAAAAGGAAACATATTTATTGTTGTCTATATTATTTGTAATAAATATTTAGAACATTAAACATTCGTTACTCAAGTTTAAATGTCTCAAAAATGAAAGCCTAACCTTTAAAATATATAAATAAAATATAAAATAACCCCCAAGGAGCACATCCATTTATCCTTTAACACAATAAATATTTTTACAATTTCCCTGCTGTATAGGGGTTTAAATCAACCGCATATTTTACGAAATTTACAATGCATAAATTTACCCAACCGAATTCAATTTGCATGCCTTTAAACCACGACAAAAACAACACAAAAATTGTCCCCATATCCCAGGCTCCCTTTTGCTTCTTTTCTCTCCTTTCAGCTCACTATATCTCTTAAGTTATTCCTGTGAAATCTAGGCAAGAGTTTTCCCAATGATAAACTAGAGAATCCTTGGAAGGGACCATCGCACGTAATTCATTTTTATGAGCTGCCACAACTTGTTGGCTCGGACAGTTTGGTTTTAGCCCGAACTTAACGAAAACAAATGATAATCATTTTCATTTTCCGCCCGCAAAAATGCAAATATAACAACAAGCTAGTAGAAAGAAAAAAAAAGTAGGAAAATACCCCAAAGCCAGTCGACAGTCGACCAAGGAACTTGGCCAAAATACACTCGTAGATAAATAGAAAGTCCTTCTCATGGCCAAGGTTGTCTACCTTCCTTTACTTTTTTTTTTTTGTGGGACGTGTGCCAAATTGCGGCGACTTGGTTGCAGGAAAATGCCAGCGAACAATGGCAGACAAAAGGAAAAATCAGAGAGGAAGTTGTGCAGACAGGACAGCGGCAATAAATAAATAGCCAACTGCAGACAAGTCCAAGGATAAGCTCATAATTAACTTGCTCAACGACATGTCGAAGCTGAATGAGCAGCTTAAATTGAAATTGCTCTGCCAAACAAAGTCGGCCCACTAAAAGGACACTCGCAAACAAAAAGGGAAACGTAAAAACCATAAAGAATAGTCAGGAGATTTTTGTAACCGCAGGTATAAATACCCTGCCTGGCCTTACTATTTATTCAGAAGAGTTTTCTTGAACTTGACAGGATATGCTTTAAGAGTTATTTTCCATCATTAGCCTAAACTTTCTGTAACTAAGAAAATCTAGAAAAAAAAGACTTAACAAGATAAATAGGATAATGGCATAAATTTACCAAAGAAAGCATGATTGTTTATTATTCTAGCTTCCTGGGTATGCCTTCCTCTAAGGACTAACATCTGCCCAAAATTACACTACCTTCGCCTAAGGGTAAAAGCGAAAAAAGTATAAATCACAGGGAGGCTGAGCACACACACCAAAAAATTGTTGCACAAAAATGCGTTGTAATTGCCGAAATCAAATGGCCGTAATTTACGTTGACAGGCAATGGACAAGGACAGTGGCAGGCAGGCAGCAACTACAGTTTTATTTATGCAAATCTCCTGGCCCCAAAACCGTATACGTGTACGTATATATGCGCTCCTCTGCCCCTGTGTAGGTGGACAGTTGAGGGAGCTGGCCAAAAATGTTCCATATTAGAATTATGCAAATGAGACAGTCAACATCGATGCAGGATTCTGGTTGGCTTGCGATGCTTTTGGTTGAGTATAAGGTGGGGGGAGAAGGGGAGACGTAACCTGCCCATGTCCTTGGGGCCAACATCCGATCGGAGTTTGCGGAACCAGAGAACAATTGAGGGCAATTTGAGACACAAGTTTAAGCTGCTCAACATGTTTAATTTGAGCAAATTTCATTTCAAGTTTCTAAAGAAAACTTTTCTCAGAACACACACACTTTACAAATGAGAAAATATAGTATGTATGGGTTGCTAATGGCAGCCAAGTCTAATCTAAATTAAATTAAACAATTATTGTGGTATTTACACCTTGTGCGTAAGAAAAAGTATTTGTTTAAGCTCAAGGGAGATAGATATTTATATTATTTACATATTAAATGTAAACTAAAAAAATTTAAGGTGTTTCAACAATCACCAAGGTTTTATAACAACTTAAGATGTCTAAAAGTATGCAATGCAATTCTTTTAAACACCAAATTTACGGTACATTTATTTTCTTAAAGATGTAAATTTATATAACCTTATAATTTACACCTTATAATTTTTAAAAACCCCAATGATTACTGTAGCACCAAAACATAAATTATCTTCGAATATTCCCTTAAATCCTAAACTTCATCTTTCTTGGCATACTTTTAGGCATCCCTTAAAGTGATTTCAAAGGCATTAAATTGTCCTATTTTCAGGTCTTCCTTTTCTTGAGCCTACTCAAGAGCTCAATAGCTATCAAATGTCTTAAATTAGCTACCGAACTAAATCGAACTACTCGAATTTGACGGTAATGTGACACATTAAGCAAGACCAATTGAATTTCGCCCGAAACTGTTGCCGGGAAAAGCCAGCCAGGCCTGGCTGTTTCGATGGGAATGCCTTTGATCAGCGGCTCATCAGCCGACGAGGAAATAAAAGGAATAAAAAATAATAATGTCAGGACAGGCGGCAGCCGAAGCCGCCGCCGCATACGGAATACTTTAAAAGGAATGCCGAAGGTTCCTGCTCGGAGATATTTATGTATAAAATGTTTTTTTCGTGCAGCTCCCTTCATTTTTGGTTTTTGTTCTTGGTGTGTGTTTTTTTTTCTCCTTATTTTTTGTGGAGGTTGGGAAGGTGAAGGACATGGCATCGCATGTCCTTGCGTTCGGTTGCGTTCTATGTGTGTAATATATAGAGCAGAGATATCCGCTTCTGCACTTTCCCTCCGTAAATCAACGGAGAGCTGAGGAAAATCACTTAGGACCATGACGCGCACGCTGCCCTGATAAGTTGGCGGTTTTAAAATTAATGGAGACGTTCCTTGTGCGCCTCCGTTGCTCCAATGTCCTGCGAAATGGGCGTTGTCCTCGTCGGAGGCTATTAAATGTCTGTGCAGCTGCCTGCTTAGATTGCAACTTTTATGTTGCTCGAACCAGATTATTTTTGATAATTCATGGCTGGAGTATTCCCTCCAGCTTTTCAATTCCAAGTAGAGCTTGACTGTCTCACATTTCAATTGATTGAACATGATTTGTGATAAGTGAGGAGGTCCCCATAAAAATTATATGTTATTTGTTACAATGTCAGGCCCCCAAAAGAAAAAGCTTCTCTAAAAAGCTTTTCCTTGAGAGCACCAGCCGTACTTAGCTGATTTTCCCACTTCCCAAGCTTTTCCAGAGCTTTTCCTGTTACTTGACATAAAATTAACATTTGTCTGTTAACAAAGTATTTGAAAAATTTAAATCTTAAGCAACTTACGATATAGTTGGAAAGGGGGGGGACATTTTCTTGGGAAAACTCACCTGCAATGAGAGAAGAAAGCAAAGAATTTTATTATTCAAAAGTTGACAAGTTGCTTCAGTGAAAAAAAATCAATACAGGAAAAACGCACGCTGAAGTGCACTTAGGAAAGGTATTCACACTCACACAAAAACACTGACAGAAAATACAACAATCAACATAATGCCAATTTATAAAAAAGAAATCTTTCTTATTCATTTGTTATGTAACCATTTATTTTAAAATTTAAAATGTTTAAAACGATAACATTGACATCCCGCAAAACACGCTTTTAATAATATTTTTCTTTAAGCCATTATAATTCCCAAATCTTTATTTCGGGCTGTAAAATTTTATTAATATTGTGTACATTTTGTCAATATAAATACGAAAAAGATGGATTCTTTTCCGTTTACACATATGATCGAGAGTTGAAGAAAAACCTTGCAATACATTAATATTATCTCTAATTTACTTATAATTCCCAAGTTCTTTAAAAAAAAAAAAAACAAAAGAATATTCCTTTTGTGTAGAATGTGTAATAAATATTTCTTAAAAAGGTTGCCTGTATAAGAATAAAATAAGATATAAAAATGTGCTTTCTGTGCCTTAATCTCCTAAACCCATTTCTAAGATTTTCAGGAAATTTGATTCTAAATTGAATTGAATTTTTTTCCCAGTGTCCATACAATTTGTTGTTGCTTTTGTTGCCGTTCAGTAGTCATCAAGTGGCCCCCCAGGCGCCGAGTGCGAACAAGCCGAGACGATGAAAAAGGGGCTCAGCAGACCACTTAACCTTGATGATCGGCACACTTCAACTAAGCCCCACCCACCACAATGTATGTATCCTTAACCCCTTTCCACTGATTTTTTTTTACATTTTTTCCCTGCTTTTGCTTTTGCTTTTGCCTTTGCCTTCATTTATTTCGCCTCAGTTTGAGAATTCAAGTCATCAAGATTAATGTGTGGCTGTCTCGCTCACGTTGTCGCTGAAATAAATCACAGGAAAGAAAATTGCCCACACGGCGTATGTGCAACATTTAGCTTAATTAAATCCCTGGCTGCCGAAGATAGTTGGACCAAAAGCGAAACACCATGAAGTAGATCAGCTCGAAGCCACTGATGAGAGAGCAGCCAATGCAGATGCCCAGGACTCCGCCAACGTTTGCTTTTTGGGAGAGGGAAAAGGGGGTAAAACGATACATCGAAATAAATCAAAGCCCTTTTTTGTTTCAACCATAAATAAACTCACACAGCATCTGATACCAGGGATAGAGGTTATCCGTTATGTAGAGCTGCCGTCGTGGCGTTTTGAATTTTATATTTAATTCGCTTCTCCAAGGATGCAGACGTCCTTGGACTCGTTTGGTTAGCCTATAAAACAACTGATTGCACAGCGGCAGGCATTTTGGACACTGTGATGGCGACCAGTTCTCTGAATGTATTTTATTGAAATGAAATTAATTTTAAGGGAAACAAAAGGATTTAGAAACTTACCCTCTACTAACTGTAGGCAGGTTATGTTTGCCAGAGTGCAATATTTCTGCTGGGCATTACTTAATTGAATGGGAAAAGGCACAGGCAACACACACTGGCAGTTAATTAGACTGGCATTAATTCTGCACTCATTAAGACACTTTTCCCTACTCACGCCCTCTTGGGGAAAGTAACAACCTCGCTTCTGTATGGAATATTGCTTTAGTTGTGGATTTCCCTGAAGTTCCATAACTTCTATTTCAACAGCTGCCATTTCGCCAGGGTTCAGGGTAATTCTACCCAACCAACTTGGAATGTGTGCACTGAAGCCAGGAAAATTGCCAGCCAGTGGAAATTCATCTTCTTGTGAGGAGTCTAGAAAGAGTTTCATTTCTCCCGTGAGATTTCCTCTTCTCAGAATGCAACAATTTCCCTCATTTGTGATACTTAAAGTGAACAATTCCGAACAATTTGTAGATAATTGATTTATAGCACAACGTAGTAACAATGTTTCACAGGACGGAGATAAGTTTAACAACAGAGCAGTAATATTTTCTTCTCGAAGAAGGTTTGGAACATTTTCTACCTCTTCTGGTTTTACAGATAAAGGATCAAAGTAAGCAGAGAGTAAGGCCAATTCCTTCAAATAATAATCCTTGGAATTATTATTGCTTTTACCGAGCTCCTCAGCATAATTTTGCATTTTCCTCTGACTAAATCTATAGCCACTGCAAATACGTAGCTCAGGAAATTGTAGTTCCTCCTCCAACACCTCAACCTCAGAGAGATCTGTAATAGTTGAGTAGCTGAGAAATTCCAGAATCATGGCAAAAACCGCATAGCTGGCAAATATAATTCCCAGGCTAATAAACAAAAACCAAATCATTCTCTGAATTCGACGTCGTCGTATAAAATAAAGCAGGCCGAAACCATTGAGGCTGGTTTTCCTAAAATATTCCACAACAGTGCGATTAAAGGCAGTCACAGTTCGAGACATTTCGTAGAAACTAACAATGTCCGGGCCATCAGCAGGATGTTTTATAGGCGCCACATTTGGGTAATTATGGTGCTCAACTTCAAGAGATTATCTGCGGAAGATAGCTCTCGAGAATGTCTGGACTCAAGCCGAATAAATTCCGTCAAATTATATTTAATTTATCAACAAGTTTTCGGGGGCGTGCCTCAGCAGCCATTAATGGAAATGGTAACTGTCGGGTATCGTAAGTCGAACATGCAACGACTGTCAACTGTAATTTACCAGAAAGTGCTGCAAAAGAAACAGAGAAAACACAGAGACACACACAGATGAGACTTGTAATACACACAGATACTACACACACACCCCCTACATGCAAATCGAAAATATCACGCTAATGCGGAGGGGTTGCATATTAATGGGGTATACTTAGCAGGGAAACAACATTATTCACAGCACAAATATTGAATGCTAAATACTCTAATCGTGTTATGACACTGCATTAGAATTTTTACGGTCACGTTAATTTTTTTCTGATTTATTTATATTATATTATTTACATGTGGTAACATTTTAGAAAATATCCAAAAGTATTATGACACTGCATTCCTGCTTTTGCGGTAACACTAAATTTTTTAGTGTATATATTAATGTTTAAATTAAATTGTATACATTTCTTTTCTGTTATATAAATTTGAACTTTTTTATGGTATTATGATACTTCATTTTTGTATTTTACGGTCACACTTATTTTATAATAAATAAATACACCTAAATACCAAAATAATTTTTTTTTTTAATTTTAGAGCAATAACAAAATTTTGTAGTTTAATTTTTTTCTCTTCAAATTTGAAAATGTTTTCCAATGTAAATAAAATGTAGTGTCATAACCCCATAAAAAATTCTTTTCATTTCAATTTAATCCCAGAGCTGTCTAAATGGTTGTAAAAAAAAATCCTATAAAAGTAAGAAAAAAACTAGTTTAATTGAATAGTAAATTCAATAGCACAATTCCAATATAAATCCCACAAAAAAGCCCTGAAATAAGCCCGTTACAAACTTTAATCCCTGACAATGTGTTGCAGCAAAAAAGAAATGAACTTTACTGCTAAACTAATCAAAGACATGTAGATATATATATAAATATATATTTCCCACAGAGAAGAACAAACAAACATGCGAACAAGTATTAGCTTGTATAATCCCCTCCTTGCATATATATTCCTCTCTCCTCAACCGATAAACCAACTGGGCAAACTAGTTGAAGAGCTAAAACGCAGAGAATAAAACTAAATAAAAGTGAACAACAAATTCCAATAAGAAATACACACGAGACGATGGTGAAGAAGAAGAAGCAGGCAGCAGCAACACACAACCCACACACAATAATTTCCGGTTCAATTAAACGCTTGTTTATTTATTTATTTATACGTAGCTTCTACACGGACTAAGAATTCCGCGGGGCATTGGGGGGGAGAATGCGTTGTGTTTTCGATTTAATTGTGGGGGCACACATATACATATGCTACCAAGAAGTAGAAGAAGCAGCAGCAGCAGAATGCCACTAATTTGTTTATGAATGAACTTGGCCCACACAACCGGCAAAGCAGAAAATGTGCCACAAATGTCATAGATGAAACTGATTTTTTATTCAATTAGTGAGTTTGCCTCAATAATATCGCAGTTCAAAAGGTTCTAAAAGTTTCATTCCTTAAAGTTATGTGGACTATGAAATAAAAGTTATTTTAAAAGAAATAGGAGTATATGAAAAAGCATAAATTTAACCCTTTTTAGTGACAGTTCAAAGAGTAACAGGATTAAATCTATATATAAACTAAGAAAGCCATGAGTTTTCATTAAACATTTTCAATAAAAAGATTAAGAGTACTATTTTTTACTCCAATGCAAGTAATGTTTAGTAGAGTTTTATTAATAATATTAACCCTAATTTTAAATACGTTATATTTATTTCTTTGATTTCCACCTAAAAATCTTATTAAACTATTTTTAAATATTCCCAAATATTATTTTTCCCTAAACCAAATATTTACCGACTCAATAAACTCAAAGTGGCGGTTGTTAAAATGTTTGCTCGAGCTAAATAAGCGGAAAAACGCGGTTAATAGGCGAAAGGACACCTTGGGAGCCGTTAATCCTGTCAAGGAACTGGCGACCTTTAGAATGGATTAGCAAAGTGGTTAAAGGCGAATGCCAGTGGCGAAATTTATGCAGCCGTAAACGCGGTGAAATTGCAAGGGGGTGGAGGAGGATGAGGGTTAGTAGCTTGAGAGGAAATTGTAAGATGGAAAAAAGGGGGTGAACAGGGAAGGGAGGAGGAAGTGGCACGTTGCAGGGGGCACGAGACAGGAGGTGGACAAGGGCAACTAACCGCAAAATGATTGCATACTTTAATGGGCCAAGCACTTAGGCAGCCTCTTCTATCCTCTCACTA
>VNJS01016978.1:0-17739 GCA_008042575.1 Drosophila watanabei | reverse complement strand
AAGCACCCTATATCAAGCTTGCGTTTTGATCAGGTAAACCATTTTCCTCATTGGTTGGAGCGAGAGAGTGTAAAACGTCGTTGCAAATTATGCAAAACATCACACACACAATGCATTTGCCCTAAATGCAACTTACATTTATGTTGCACATCTAATAAAAACTGTTTCTTAGAGTATCATACCAAAAAATAAAATTTGACATGGCAAAACAAAATTGATTCTTTTTACTCTTAAGTGCCTAAGGGTGCCTTGAGGCACCTATTCAGTTTTTCTCACCTTACAGATAAAAAAAAAAAGGGTATACGTTCTTTTTAATAGCATTTTTGAGTTAAGAAGGCACAAATCAATTTAGAAAAAATTATTTCATTTAATTTCTTGCGTTATTGTGGAAAGTGGCATTAGAGGGTTAAGAGTTAGAAGTCTTCGCTTGCCGGGGTCGTGGTTCGTACAGAAATTTATATAGTTTCAGCCTCTCAAGTTCAAAAAGTACCCAGTGAAAAAAAAGAATGATTCAGCTTATATTTAAGTTAAGTAGTCGCCTAGATGACGCGTCGACGCTGCTTTGATGTCGAGGGTACTATACTCTACATGATTGGTCGCGGGCCTGATCTTAGTTGAGCGTCCGCTCGATATTGATCGTGATATATTGGGTTGGTAGAGATCTCTGCTGCTACCTTGCCGTTTTAACCTGTGTTCTCGTGGTTGAAACGATTTATGTCATGCCTCTCTTGCTACTCGTGGCGATCTCGGTTTTTCAAACCTCGTTCGGCTGTCATTGCTCTTCTATGCTAAATCTCTGTTCAACCTATGCTAGCTAGTTCGTGCGAGTTCAGCTTCAGGAACCTGTGCTCGACGATCCCATCCTCATCAAGATCAGCAATCAAGAGCTTAACGTTGGCCCTCCTACGCTCGCTAATTCGTGCGAGGTCGAATACAAAAACCTGTACTCGACGATTCCGTCCTCATCAAGATCAGCTAGCAAGAGCCTAACCTTGCTTGGCCTATGTTAGAGTTTGGCTGCAAGATCTTGCTCTTGCTAGTTCTAATCGTTAGTTTTAGCTACTTTTAGTCTTACACATGTGGGGTCTCTGCTCTGCAAGAATTTTACAATGGGCTGTGTGCCGCTTTATATAGATCGTAGTCTCCTATTCTCATCCCGATCCATATCCAATATCTATCAAATATCGATAGGCTGCGATGTTATCAGATTATCGCGTTTTAATCAATAAATCACAGCTGTTTAGGGCTCGATCCGTCTCAGAAATTTATAATTGGTTCATAGGTGGTTGCTGCAAAAGATTCTGACCCGATTCTAGGACAGAACGCTTGGGAATCACCCGGTAATATTAAATAAAGCTTTCATTCGCAATAGCATGTGAAATTTCTAAATAGTTTTTTAGAATCAAAAACCGAAAAAACTTTGTGGCAAGAAATCATTTTATTTGGCAAGACCATAACGAAAAGACGTGCGCTCGATCTGATTTCAATTTTTCGACCATTTCTTATATTTTATACAAGAGAACTTAAAGCCTAGCTTGACGACGGTTGGCGAAGGCGGGGCGAATTCGCAATGAGCGAGAGAGAGCTTTATTGTGCTCCCGCCTTCGCCCTAGACTAACTTACACTAGACTTCAGAAAAACAAAACAAATTCAAATTAAACTCAAATGAACCAACACCGGCCCATTGAAAGCCTGCACGGCTTTAAACTACTGGTAGTGGCGCCAGCTTGTGGACCGCTCTCCGATAAACGGCTCCATCGGTCCCCTAATATCGACGACCCTGACCATGCCGTCCTCTCCTGCGTGGGTCGTCACGATCCTTCCCAGAAGCCACTGTTGAGACGGAAGGTTGTCTTCTGCGACGACGACGAGCTGTCCCTCCTTGACGTTCTCCTCCTGTAGGTGCCACTTGCCCCGAATTTGAAGGCCCAGGATATACTCCCGGGACCATCGCCGCCTTAACATTTGCCTGACTGACGAGACTAGCCGCCATCGCCGCAAGCAACTGAGACCCGCCTCGTCCGGGGTCCGGAGTGCTGGTGCAGCCTCTCCGTCGCTTGGGTCCTGGCTCATTGGTCCGAGAGGCCGCGAGTTCATAACTGCCTCGATCCCGACGAGCACTGTCCCTAGCTCTTCCGCGTTGAGGAGCGCGCTGACCACCGCTTGTAGGAGTAGGTGCTTGGCAGTTTTGACACCTGCCTCCCATAGCCCGCCCATGTGCGGAGCCCGAGGCGGTGTGAACGCAAATTCGTATCCGCTTTTTGATGCGAATTCGCGAATAGCGTCTGCTTGCTCCTCGATCTTTTCGCGAAGAGCCAGGAAGTGGCGACTTGCTCCGACGAAGTTCGTCGCGTTGTCGCAGTGAACTATTTGCGGACATCCTCGGCGACCAATAAACCTTTGAACAGCCAATAAAAAGGAGTCAGTGCTTAGATCTGAAACAAATTCTAAGTGAACCGCCTTGGACGCAAGGCAAACAAACAGGGCAATGTACGACTTGTACGGAGGCCTTACTCTTATTTTTAATGTCGTATAGACAGGGCCACAAAAATCAACGCCACATATCGCAAATGGGCGGAGAGCACGGAGTCTATTTGCGGGTAAATTTCCCATTACTTGAGTTATCAGTCGAGGCTTGCATTTAAAGCAGCGCACACATGATCGAACTGTCTGACTGCAGAGTTCCTGAGCGTTTACGGTCCAAATACGCTGTCGTAGGATGCTCACTAGTGCTCGTGGACCGACATGAAAATTTGAATGGTGCAGATGCCGGACGTAGCTCTGTATAAATTGGGAGCGTTTCGTCAACAGCAAGGGAAACTTGGCATCATACGATATAGCAGCGTTAACTAGTCGCCCCCCAATTCGCAACAACGAAAATTTGCACCAAGTGCTTGTATCTTCATGAATGAATGGGTTCAAACGCTGAAGACTTCGGCCGACCTTGGCGCCTTTATGATTTTTTTCAATTTCAATGTAATACTCGTGTTTTTGTACTATTTCAACGATTTTCTGAAAAGCTTCAATGGATTCAGTCGGAGACAGAGTTTTTTCGAAAACTATACTCTTGTCTTTGCATTTTCTTATGAAGCCGAACATATAAGCGAACACCCTAAGCAGTTTGAGGTGTGACGAAAATCCCTCGATGACATCCAGCAAACCTGAAGTTTATACAGCAGCGGTCAGTCCGACCGCTGTCTTCCTCGTTTCCTGACGCAAGACTTCCTCATCCAGGCCTAAGTGCGCATTTTTGGGCCAGTTATCTTCTTAATCCTTCAGAAACGGTGGTCCTGTGAACCAGATTGACTGCCCAATTTCGTCGACGTCACAACCTCTTGAGACAATATCTGCTGTATTCTGCTTTGTTGGTACATGCCGCCATGTAGCTTCTCCTGACCATTCTTGAATCTTCGCTACCCTGTTCGAAACGAAAGTCGACAACGAAGATGGATGAGATCGAATCTAATGAAGAGTAACTTCAGAATCCGACCAGTATACTATTCGTTCGATAGGGATTTTTAATAAGGGTTTGATTCTATGGCAGAGATCTGCGAGAAGGTGAGCGGCACATAACTCAAGCCTAGGGAGCGTTTTGGTCTTGAGCGGCGCTACTTTCGACTTGGAAGTCAACAACGATAATGTGAAACCTTCGGCAGTTTTGCTACGAATATAGACGCAAGCTCCATAAGCTCTCATGGATGCGTCGGCAAAGGCATGTATCTGTACCGGTGACATCGGGTCGGTATGCACAAAAGGAATGGATATCTCTTCTAGTTAAGACAGGGTGCTTTTCAGCATATTCCATGCTGTTTCCAAATTCATAGGAGTCGACTCATCCCAGTCTAACTTATTAAGCCAGAGTTCCTGCAATAGGATCTTTCCTTTAATTACGATGGGACTTAATAAGCCGAGGGGGTCAAACAGCTTCGATGTTACCGATAGAATGTTCCGTTTTGTCGCTCGGAGACCCATGACAGATGTGTCAATTTTGAACTTAAAGGCATCTTCGCTAGGCAACCACGATATGCCTAACGCCTTCGTTGACTCTGAATCCGAGATAGGTATAGACTTAACTGTGCTCTCTGATGCAGTGACCTCAGGTGAGTTTGAAAACCACTTTGTCAATTCAAATCCTGCTGTTTGAAGAACCTGAGACACTTCAGACTTGATCGTCTTTAGCTCCTCTACGCATGCAGCACCAGTTAATAGGTCATCGACGTAAAAGTCGGATCCAATTACGTCAGCAGCTCTAGGGAATGAAAATTTTGCAGATTCACTCAACCTTTTTAAACACCGAATAGCCAGAAATGGGGCTGGTCCAGTACCATATGTTACGGTGTTGAGCTTATACAATCTCAAGGATTCAGAGGGGTCTCTTCTCCACACTATGAGTTGAAACTGCCTATCCGCTTCATGAACCATAACTTGGCGATACATTTTCTTAACATCGGCAGTCAGGGCATACCTGTGCAGCCGGAAGCGGAGTAGAGTAGAGTACAACTCCTCTTGAATGGTCGGTCCAACCATCAGAATGTCGTTTAATGCCACCTGAGACGACGTCTTGCAGGACGCATCGAAAACGACGCGAAGTTTTGTGGACGTACTCTGGGGCCTTAAAACACATTGATGAGGGATGACATAATGTGGAGTGGAAGGAATTTTATTGTCTGTAGGCGACATGTGACCTAGAGCGAGATATTCTTCCATGAATTCCAAGTACATAGCTTTCATGTTAGAATCTCGAGACAACCTTCTCTCAAGCGACAAAAACCGCCGTTTTGCAACATCGAAGGAGTTGCCTAACCCATTGGAATCGGATTTAAACGGCAGCCTTACTTCAAACCGACCTGACGGCAACACCTGAATTGTCTTACTGTAATGGTCTTCGCATGGAGATGGCAATTCCTCCAGTGACCAAAACTTCTGTAGTGTGTTATCAATCGATACTAAGGGTTCTTCACTACAACTGAAACTATTCACAACTTGTTTCGGGACTGCAGATTTGTATCTGCCCGAGACAACCCAACCAAGAAGGGTCTTTTGCAGAGTTGGATAGTCAGGACCTTGTCTAATTTGACCAACAGCTAGCAATTCGAAAAATGATTCGGCTCCTATTAGCATATCAATTTTTTGGGACTTGTAGAAGTAGGGGTCTGCTAATGGTAGGTTCTTTGGGATCTTCCAATCACTGACGTTCACCGATTGGTCAGGATGATACCCGGAGATTGATTTCATGATCCAGAAATCAAAGGAGAACTCACTACCATTTATTCGCGACTTCACCACTGTGTGTACCTTTTTCTTAACTTGAGAATTGGACTCGCCAATACCAAGTAAGTTTATACACGACTCCTCTCTTCGGATCTGTATTCGGTTAGCCAGTTCTTCCGTAATAAAATTTATTTGGGACCCAGAGTCCAGCAGTGCTCGGGCTAACACGTAGTCACCGCTCTTTGTTCGGACACTTACGATCGACGTAGCCAAAATCACCCTGTCCAATGACGTGGCATGCATAACATGTGACGTGGAAGGCTGATCTTGGTTCAAAGGAGGAGAGATACTCTCTTGGGGTGGTGGCAACGCTAAACTGTTCTCAGGCACTGTATATCTGTGGAGCAGAATATGATGCGATCGGTCGCAAGCTCGACACTTTTTGCCTTTGCATTTTGAAACAGTATGGCCCATTCGCAGACAATTGATGATAAGGAGGCAGACTTAACAAACTCGAACCTTTGCATTGCAGAGAGTCGCCCAAATGGACTGCAATTAGTCAATATGTGATCTGCTGCATTGCAATAGCTACAAGTTTGTTGAGGCTTGATGTTGGAGGCGTAACACGAAAAGGAGCTACGGTTATGCTGCCTGCTCGACACTAATATGTCTTGCTTCGGCTTTGTCGATTCTTCAGAAGATAGGTGCTGATATCGGCGATTTAACATTTTTTCAAAATCTGACCAAAGCGGCAAAGTCTCATAATCGAGCTGTTCCTCCCATTTTTGTTTGGTCACTGGGTCGACTCGATTTAATACCATATGTATCAACATTGCGTTTGAAATCTTTGTGTCATCTCCTATCGATAAGAGAGAACCGTAAATCGATGAAACAGTATCGATAAGGTTTCTCAAGGAGGATGCGGACTGATGTGATATTTTCGGAAGACTGAACAATGTTGATATATTATTCATAAAGATTAGGCATTCGTTATCGTAAGCCGATTTTAGGCTGGCCATTGCCTTCTCGTAATTGCTCTGGGTGACTTGGTAAGCTTTAATTGTTCCTAAAGCTTCACCAGAGAGACAGGATATTAAATGGTTGAATTTTTCGATAACTATAATGCTGGCGTCTTTATGAACCAAAGTTTCGAAAAGACTGATGAAATTTTTAAACTTTGAATAATTTCCACTAAATTTTGGCAATGCCCAATTCGGAAGTCGCGCTTGAGTTGGTGCCACAGCAGCTGACCCAGTAGTTTCGGTATCGCTGGCTGTTTTCAAGGCAGATAACAGCGACATTAATTTAGCCTTGGTAACTATACATAGTTCTTCCAACTCGTCGCCAAATTCATCATCACTATCGATGTCTTCTATTTGTTCTTGTAACTGATTTGAAGCATTTAAGTTTTCGAGTCGACGTTTTAATTCTTCCTCCAAAATCGGAATCGATCCCTGTTCTAATCGAACGTTTAATCGGTTGATAGCTTTAACCCGACCTTGGAGCTTGCTTTTCAGTACTTCTAGTACAGATTTATTTTTTGTCTCTGTTGTCATGTTTTTTGTTTTTCATTAAATAATTAATAAATTTATTATTATTATTTATTTATTTATTTCTTTATTATTATATTTTTTTAATGTTCAAAATATATATTTCTCAATCAGACGACAAATGAAGATTTAATAAACTTTCGAATCACTAATTATCAAATTAAACGAATAATATATTAATAACACAGTGCGACAAAATTCAACTTTTTTTGTGCGTTCTGGATAAACGCGTCTATCACGCGTTCAAAGTTGCGAAAAATGCTGTTTTTAGCGTTTAGCGTTTTTTGCGAATACCTCACGTGATAGACAAATTCTGCTTGCAGATTCGGTTTCAGCGTGCGAAAGTCTATAAGAAAAGTGTTTATTCATCCAGAACGCACAAAAAAGTCCAATTTTGTCGCACTGTGTTATTAATACAGTTTTCGTTTAATTTGATAATTAGTGATTCGAAAGTTTATTAAATCTTCATTTGTCGTCTGATTGAGAAATACACAAAAACAAATATTAAATTGTCGCCAACTCGAGCTTTTAATTTTTTGCACAAATACCTCTTTCTCCTGATTGCGGCATTTATATATATTTCCAACAGCCACTTTCCTTTGGTGAGATCCCTCGGTGATGGCTGGAGCTCGGCGCAGGAAGAAATTATTTTTGCGACCGACACGAATATTGTTAATAACAAATAGCGCGTCGCGGGGAACAATTCTTTGTTTTAATAACAAATACTTTAAATGCACAGAAAAAAATATAATTTTTTAAGAGCACTTTTTATTTGTATGTGTCACTGTCACTTTTAATTTGTTGCCTTTTTTATTTAAAACAATTCTTGTCCACCCGGGGGCGCCATGAAATTTCTGAATAGTTTTTTAGGAATTAAAACCGAAAGAACTTTGGTGGCAAGTAACAATTTTATTTGGCAAGATGACAAACGAAAAGACGTGCGCTCGATCTGATTTCAATTTTTCGACAATTTCTTATATTTCACACAAGAGATCTAGCTAGGCTTTAGCTTGACGACGGTTGGCGAAGGCGGGGCGACTTCGCAACGAGCGAGAGAGAGCTTTATTGTGCTCCCGCCTTCGCCCTAAACTAACTTACACTAGACTTCATAACAACAAAACAAATTCGAAATTAAACTCAAATGAGCCAACACCGTCAATATTATTTTGTTACTATTCAAGGTATATATCTTAATTAGTAATTTTTATTGTCTAGCATCTTACTTATTTGGACACATTTATTTTTATTACAACATACCCATTTTTAACCCGTTTTTTAGCTAAGAGGATTTATTTAACACTTTAGGAGATTAATTTTTATATGGTAATGTAATTGCCTCTGGCTAGGTTAATTCCCTCGTAATTATTCGTTGGCAACCAAAAGAGGTCTTCTGAAAGTTGTATGTTATATTAGGGGAGAAGACGGCCAGGGCAAGACTGGTAGGAATATACCTCGACGTGAGGATTACCTGGAAGCTGAGGTATCACCACACCCCGTAACCGACAAGGAGCAGCTGGACAATTGCGCGTACGTCCTTCATACCTACAACCCGAGCCTCGTGATTCGTTACAATGCAGGGCGTCGCACATGCCTTAAAAATAACAGTCTGATATAAATATACTGCATATTTTTTAATTGAATCGAAAGACCGCCTTTCATTGCTGTTGCATTCTTTAGCAGCAGTTCATCAATCGATTTTCCTGTGCATCGCCGGGTTTTGAGGAAATTATCTCTGTTTACCATTCTTGTAATCCCGCGTTGTGATAGGTTATTCGGTGATATGCGAGGCTCCGGTCAGTTCCCTAAAGTAGACAAACTCCTACTCTAGGAACTGGCCTACCCGTGGCTCTACGACGTATTGTTTTGTACGGCTTTGTCGGCTCGGGGCCCTAAAATACTGGCGGGCACGGAAGCTTCTTATATGCCTTCTTGACTCGTGGTTCTTGTTCCGATGACTCAGCGCTATTATCATTCAACTTCGGTAGAGACTTATCTGTAGAAACAGGGGACTGTACTGAATCGTTTTTATTACTGGTCACGAATAGGGGGTCCACTTGGAGGGTCACGAAAGCATTTTGTAGAGTTGTAGATACTTGGTTATTTGTGTGGTGTGTGGAGCTTATCAATTCTAGCGCTGAATTTCTAGTCCTCGAATCGTACTCGCGCTTTAACACAAAACAACAAGACTGGCCCTGGAGTATGTTTCCTTTTTCCGGGTAATCTTCCTTTCAGTCTCCGGCCGCTGCTCAAGGGGCCAAAGGCTCCCCTCGATTGCTGGACGAGGACGACGGCAGCATTTTCTGGGGTGTATTCGAACTTGCCTGCGTTCTCCCA
Source organism: Drosophila watanabei (assembly GCA_008042575.1). Taxonomy (NCBI): domain Eukaryota; kingdom Metazoa; phylum Arthropoda; class Insecta; order Diptera; family Drosophilidae; genus Drosophila; species Drosophila watanabei. Next base: position 8,644 of record VNJS01016978.1, on the reverse strand, counting down.
CGACATTGTGACGATTCATGCTTGGTGAAGTTTTGTGGTAGGTGGAGCTCGGCCAACATCCTGACACGGTTCCCTGTATCTCGATCTTGTGAGAAATCCTAGGTTACCGCCAAATTGCTCGAATGTTGTGAAGTCCAGGTAAACAGCTGGAAGTGCGGTTGCAGATTCAAATAAATCATTTATAATTTCTGTATTGGGTTGAGTTCTGCTGTGTATATTTTTGTAGTCTAATGTTTGATTTGTTGTTGTTTGATTTGTTTGATAATATTGCTTTACAACTTTTCATCTAGACACTGGTATGTGGTGCGACTCTGATAAAATCTTGAAACTCACACAAGACTCCCGGAGCAGCAGGCTTGTTCTAATCAAAGGTCAACAGATCGGAGATTGCTTGCGTCATCTCTTCCGCGTTGATCCTACCACTATCTCGTCAAACGAGGGTCTCTTTTTTTCGCAAATGCTGCAACCTCTCACGGATTAAAATATTTTCCACAGGCTACTATCTTTCTTCGCGTTTAAATTTAAAATTCAATTCATAAAATCAGCTGGTTGACCATCCTTTACGGTCGCATATACTGTAGATCCTGCAGCTGGCTCTAGTGGGGTAAAAGCAGAAGAATATCGGGCATCAGGCATCTGGAATATCATGTTACCCCTCTGCTGAGGCGGCGCCAGCCAAAAGGGGCTCTGAAGACTGAGAAGAAGAGGTATAACTTCCATTAAGCTTCCGCTGGGGGAAATTCACGTGCACCGGGGTATTCATGAGATGAGTAAGGCGAAGCCAACATGCCGGGACAACGAGACCCAGGCACAAGCGGTAGCGAGAACCAAGGAGAAGCTCATGCTGAATTTAAAATGAATAAAATAGATGAACTAACAACAAAAGTTGTTCCGCTCCGTGATGCAGGTGACGATCTACTCGATGATCGCAATAAATAAGCTACAGCTCGACATCAGTGCCGCGATGGCCGGCGGCCACATAAGGGTTCTACATAGCAAGCAAGCCAGTAGACTATGCCCACACTGGAAAACATGTCTGGAAATACAGCATGGCACCAGATCTAGTCCAAAGTCCGCAACCCAAGATTCCAACGTGAAAGCGGAGCGCAGCGTGTGCCTCGCACTACGATGACAAGGAAGCAGATCTCTGATTCTATCCTAACAAAGTGTAGCGAAATGTCTTACACAAACAAGCAGAAACCTGTTGACTCATCTACGCAGCAACTTCAAGGCCATAAGGACAGCCAGGGGTGATCTGTGACCTGGACGACTTGACCAATGGGAGGAGTTAACAATGACCCTATTTTCGGGAAAGCATTGTTATATCCCAGGCGACGCTGCACCCAGGATGCGGAAAGCATTCGGTGAATCTCAAATCGCGACGGCAAACCTGAGACCAGATTATACGCGGAGATTGTTCAAGAAGAACAAAATCCAGATTGGATTTCTCCAATCAGGGAGAAAACGAAGGCGAGGCGTTGCTATAAATAACGGCACGACCAAAGCCACGCAGGAGTTATGCTTCAAATAGGGGGCACCGGCCACAAGCACCAAGATGGGCGTGTCAAGGCCAGGCCAGGTGCATTCTAACGTGGACAGAGTTTGTGACGTGGACGGTCCCCGGCACTAAACACTAGGAATTTCAACGCATGGTTCACCGCCTGTACGGCACGATAACAACGGAGCGGGGAACCATCATCCCTAATGTCCTGGCCAACCTTGTTGTCTGCTTACTCAATGATGGAAGCAGGTGCACCTATACAGGCTGGAAGTCAGTTATTGACCTGACCTTCGCCCGCCCAGCGTTCATCCGGAACAGATTTTGCGGAGTCACGGACTGACGCGAGCATGCTGCAATAATCATCCATACGAGGCTCAGCCAGCCACGCCGAAAAATCTGCATACAGGGTACACACTCTGAACGCCGAAGGCGGAAAGGAGTCCAAACGATTCCCAACCGGCCGAGGGACGCAGCCTAGAAAAGAAAAGAAGAGTACCATTTACTAATATACTCATACTACAAACTAATTCCACAAGCAATACGATTTTAAGCTTAGGAAAACTATCACCTCCAACAATATAATCAAAGTGGCGGTTGTATTCTGCGCTTAAAAGCAATTGAATAAATAAACCTAAATCACTGCAGTGCGCAAGATCTCCTGTCGCAGACGATGCCATACAGGGTTGGTAGCAGCCGCGACTTGGCCACAGACCACTCTTTCAAAGCGGCCCTGACGCTTTGTGGAGTGGCAGCTGAAGGATTTGTCAGAGCGAACATTGGTGGTACTTCGCTGTACAGCTGCTACATATCACATATTCCGTGAGCACCTCGCATTAGGTAAGAGCTGTGAGCAGGATCATTCTGAACAACAGTGTTCTAAAGCAGGCGACCAAGCTATTGTTGTAGCCAGAGCCAGTATGCTTTACGCGACACCGGAATGGGGTTACACGTATGCGACACTAGCTTCATTTTTCCATCCCATTTTTCACAAGAGAATTTCCCCGCGATTCTTCGCGACGTAAACACAGCTGATCGCATCGTGACCCAAGTGTACAACGCTAGCGGAGATCCGAGATGGGGCGGTATTTCCCCCTTTGTTAAGCCAGGTGGAAATCCTTGGCCAGTGGTGAAGCTCTGTGCAGGCCGTTTATTTCACCATGGGCGAAAGTAACCCCTTCGTGGGCGGATCGGCATTAGCGAGGTCGCCTTGCCAACCGAGGGAAGAGGTGGAAGCAGCGGCGTTTAATAGGAATGCTTGTGCAGGAGATCTCCTTAAAAATTATGGACAATTCCTCGCTTTATATCATTAAGGCCTCCACTCGAGCATCTTCGAAGCGAACAGAGCGGCCAGGTTGCCGTTGCCTTGTGCCCAAAATGCGGTCAGGGCACGCGGTGTGGATAAAGAGCAGAAGTCATCGACGCTCCAAAGCTCCATGAGCTCGGAGACTTAGCATCAGTGTGACGCGACGGAAGACTCGAAGGTGATTCTTTCGGAGATACGTCGTGGGTACGACGAAACCCAATCGACGGTGGTCTGCCTGCCGATCTAGTCCTTGAATCGTACTCACGCTTTAACACAAAACAACAAGACTGGCCCTGGAGTATGTTTCCTTTTTCCGGGTAATCTTCCTTTCAGTCTCCGGCCGCTGCTCAAGGGGCCAAAGGCTCCCCTCGATTGCTGGACGAGGACGACGGCAGCATTTTCTGGGGTGTATTCGAACTTGCCTGCGTTCTCCCACGACATTGTGACAATTCATGCTTGGTGAAGTTTTGTGGTAGGTGGAGCTCGGCCAACATCCTGACACGGTTCCCTGTATCTCGATCTTGTGAGAAATCCTAGGTTACCGCCAAATTGCTCGAATGTTGTGAAGTCCAGGTAAACAGCTGGAAGTGCGGTTGCAGATTCAAATAAATCATTTATAATTTCTGTATTGGGTTGAGTGATTCTTTCGGAGATACGTCGTGGGTACGACGAAACCCAATCGACGGTGGTCTGCCTGCCGATCTCCTTGTGCAAAATCACCGTAGAGAAGTCCGGATCGGACATTCACGCCTTGGCCATGGAATGGGGTCCTCACTAACCAATGGTCGAATGGTGCTGCAGGCCGTTGCCCGTCTGGACGTTGTCCTTCTGAAAGAAGGTTTCCGTCAGATCTGCAGGGCAGTGTAAGGTTCGCCACTAGCGCGCTGGTCCGCAACGAATGATAGAGGATCAGCGAGGCCTACGCCGTTAGCGATCACGAGGCTATTGAGTGCTTGATAGGAACCACTGACCGATCGAGATGCACCTTGCCATTGCTCTGTAAGGCGTTCTGGCAAGACACCTTCAGCACTAAGTCCTATTGTCTGTGACCTCGCACCGATGTGGGCGGAAGCCGCCAAGGTAAGGCGCTACTTGAGAGGGGTGGAGGCGACAATCGGATGGTACCCCGGTCTCAGGCAGGATCGGCGAAGGAGACAGCTCCTGCACTCCTATAGTCAAGCGCATCAGGGACTCCCCGTGTTCGTCCGAACCACTGAACCCCGTAAGAGGGCTAAAGCCCCCCAACCACAACTTGCAGAAATGGGGACTAACTTAGACGACAAATGTCTGTTTTCTTATATTTCTTTTTTTATTTATTAATCATAGCAAAAGTCAGTTATAGTTAGCCTTAAATCTGAACCAAGAAGGAATTGTTTTTAAAAAATGTGCTCCGACTCACATCAGATGGTCAGAGGTAAGGATAGGATCTAAGGATATTTCAGCATGTAAAAAAAAATTAATTTCGTTGTACAAGGAAAATAAAACGCGAAAAGGATCATGCATCTCGAAATTCGTTTTGCAAGTCTCAAGAGCATAGACCGAAAGCGTCGCGAAGGCCTTGTAGGAACTGGGACCCGCAGCAAATTTGACAGATAGATCGAAGAAACATGTCCATTAATTAATTTGTGTATGAACATTACACCGTGGCAGGTCCGACAGTCCTTGAGGGAGGGCAGGCCCAAAAGGCACCGTCTGTCGATGTATCAAGGATGGCGACGATATGGAACCCAGATTAAACCCCGTAGAGCAAACAAAAGGAAGTGCTCCCGTACCGATTCTATAAGATCTTGATACTTCGCATATTATGGTGACCATACGCACAAACAATATTCAAGAAAAGGGCAAACAAGAGAAATATGGACTAGTTTTGTGTTCCAAGTGGCCCAGGGTGGCTCACTTGAGAAAATCCTAGTTACGCGAACACGGTTTGAGAATGAACCCTTGAAAGAAACTCTCTGAGTAGAGTTCGATGAATATGTTGCGATCCACTTTGAAAGCAAAGCAGGAAAACGTTTTTTCAAAAGTATTTTCAGCTTTGCTGAAATCTGTGAATATAAAGTCCGATTGGTTGTTGTTTTTGAAAGCGTTTTTAAGGACGGCACAAAACCCGAGAAGGTTTGTCGCAGTACATCTGTGTTTCATAATGTGAAGGGTATATTATTGAGCCGCATTGGTGCTGAAGCTAAGCAGTGATTAAGAGATCAAATAACTAGGGTATTGCACTAAGTTTAGCAATCCCTCTGTAGTTTTCAAGATTAGATTTATTATCAGTTAGTTTTTTGGAGGCCTAGTTAAGGGAGTTGAGGATCATGAATCGGTGGTTTATTTATATTGACGAATCCATGAACGATGGCATGATCAGGACATACAGAAGTATCAAGAACTCATGTTTATAATTATATTTAACTAATATTAATATTTCCTTTTTTTAAGGAGGTCATGTCGTTTTGAAGCCATTTTTTTGAAAGTTCTTTTTTTAATCCTATATCCACTCGATTAAAAAAAAGAACTTATATGGTTTCCATATATTTATTGTTTATTGTTTATGTAAATATATCAATTACCGAAAAAATTAAGATTTAAGAAGTTACAGTACTTTCAAATACACTCAAAAATAAGGCCTGCTGGCTATAATATGTAGGAATTTATTATTCCAATGTTTATTTTAGGAATTTAGTTTAAACATAAGTGCTTAATTCTTCGTTTTACAATGTTCTTTTAAATTAAGTTTTCACGAGCTCTTTCATTTACAACTTCTTCTCTGCACGATCTCTCCAGTAGCGATGACAAAATTCAACTTATCGTTATAACTTAAGAAACTACCGATTAGTATTTTTGAAGGCATGTAGTTGCCAGATAACTTAGCCCGCTACGAGTGTGACGCAAAGGAAACCCGCCTGTTTCAAATCCCACATTCGGCCCTCCTGGCTCATCATTCGCCTCGAATGAACCTGACCATGGCTTCATATATTCAGAAACTGTAGATGTTTTAAGCGGACCCTCTGTATCTCCCACGCGTTCTACCTCGTATCTTCCATGACCCTTTACAGCTACTATCTTGTATGGCCCTAAGAACTTTCCCTTAAGCTTCAGTCCGACGCCGTACTGGGTTCTTTTAATCGCAACTAGGTCATTGATTCGATAAACTTTTTCTTGTTTCCTTTTCGAGTCAAACGCTTTCCTATTTTCGTCCTGTACCGCTTTTATGTTCTCTCTGGCTGCTTCGCGATATTTTTCCCTTTCTTCAACCAGCTCTTTCACCACAAGCTCCTGCATCAAATCCTTCAGCTCACTGCAATCGGTTAGCCGCATCTCTACTCCTGTCAATAGCTTGAACGGCGTAATCTTCGTGCTTCTTGGCTCAGTGCTATTGATAATCTGCTGAACTCTTCCAACATATTTATACCATGCGTTAGGGCTTTCATAACTCAACTTTGCAAGCATTGGTACGACGATTTTGTGGATCCTTTCGACTTGGCCATTTCCGCGCGGTACACCTGTCGCTATAAACAGATGCTGGATGTTATTCGACTCGCAATACTCCTTGAACGCTAAAGAAGTAAAAGCAGTGCCTCTGTCGCTAACTATACGGCAAGGATTACCGAAATGTACAGCTTGTTTTTCCAAACAAGTTAAAACTTCTTCGACACCAGTGCTCCGAGTTGGGTAGAGCCATACATACTTTGAAAATCCATCGACTACGACGAGAATATGATTGTAGCGCTTGGCCGTCAACTCCATTGGCCCGACGTGATCGATGTGGTACGTTACTAAGGGTAATTCACCTTTGTCAATAGGAGTTAAAAATCCTTCCCTTTTCCCTGCTTTGGCATTCACAATTATGCATCTGATGCAACTCTCGACTATGCGCTCTGTCTTTTCTTTTAACTTTGGAATGAAGTACGACTTTTCGATGAGATCCTGTGTTTTTCTGCTAGAAAAATGTCCTTGACTATGTGCGTTTTGAATTATTTCATTTTCCATGGCCGTGGGTACAACAACTAGTTCGCGATTTGGATCTTTGAAGAGTATGTCATTTTTGATGTAGAAATCCTGGTAAGAATCCTTTTCCACAAGGCTCCTAACTGCTTTAGTCCATTCATCCTTAATTTGTGCTTCCTTCAGACGATGGGTTGCAGAGTCTGATAAAAAGTAGCACGAAACTCGGCTCAGCGCATCAGCATGTTTCATTTTGGTTCCGGAACGATGCTCAATCTTGTAGTTAAAGTCCTGTAGATACAAAGCCCACCGAGCTACGCGAAGAGGGACTTCCTTCTTGTTCATCGTCATCTTGAATGCGTTGCAGTCGGTCACAATTGTGAACTTTATGCCCAAGAAATAAACACGCCACTTAACTAGGGCTCCAATGATAGCCAACACCTCCAGCTCGTATGAATCATATTTCTCCTCGCATGGTGAAGTCTTGCGGCTCATGTATTGGACTGGATGGAAGAAACTGTCTTCTGGATCTTTCTGCAATAAGACTGCGCCAAAACCGTACTTGGAAGCATCTGTGTGGGTCTCGGTTTGTAAGTTTGGATTGTACAGCTTCAGGACTGGTTCACTGATGAGAGCAGTTTTTAACTTTTCAAACGCTACTCGTTGTTTCTCTCCGAATTCATACTTGGTATCACCCCTCAGCAAATCGGACAAAGGCCTGGCAATGGAAGCGTATCCATTAATGAATTTTCGAAAGTAAGACGTCAGACCTAGGAATCTCTGTATACCTTTCTTGTCTCGCGGTTCGGGAAATTCTTTAACGGCTTGTATTTTCTCAGGACCTGGAGTAATGGTTCCACTCTGGATTATGTAGCCCAAAAACTGCACTCTGCTCTGTAATACTTGGCATTTACTCCAGTTGATACGCAAACCGTTTCTAGAAGCAACCTCTAAAACAACTTTCAGATTAGCAAGTCCTTCTTCAATGTCCTGGCTGGGTATAATTACGTCGTCCATGTAAACAACAACAACATTTGTCGCGATGAGCTCTCTCAGAACTGCCATGATAAATCTGGTGAAAACCGCAGGTGAATTCGATATACCAAAGGGAACATATAGGAATTCGAACTGTCCAGACTGAGTTACAAAAGACGTATACTTTCGAGAACCTGGTTCAATAGGAACATGGAAGAAACCGTTGGTTAGATCCAACGTGGTGAATATTTTGGACCCTTGCAGCTTGTCTAAAACGGTCTCCATATGGGCCATGGGGAAATTGTCTCGAATAATTTTCTCGTTTAGTTTGCGATAGTCGCAACACAGACGTTTCTTTCCATTTTTCTTCGATACCAAAACTACCGGCGACGCATATTCAGAAGTGCTCGGCTGTATGATCTTCTCGGCAAGCCACTCCTTAACTTGTTCGTCCACTGTTCTCTGGTCACAGACAGGTAAACGCCGTGGATGCTGGTAGACAGGTATTTCGTCCTTCACAATGATTTTCATTTGTACCGGTGCGTCTGCATTGCGTTCGGCTACGTACTCCTCAATCAAACTCTTGACTTCGACCTTCTGCGATAGATTCAAGTGCAACAAATCAACTTGATCTGAAACTACCACCTGTTCTGCGCACATGCCCCTAAACTCATGCAGAAACTCGGTATCCATATTGCTCTGCTCCTCGCTGAAAGTTCTGGGTTCATTTCGACGCAAAAACTCAGTGCCTTCCTTGGTAACTTTCATGTCCACACTGTCAAGAATAGTTGTGCCCAAAATAGCTTCGAAACCCATGTCCTTCTCCGAAACTACGTGGAACTCTATCTTCAGTTTAATGTTATCTATTTCAACTGGTAGGATTATACTTCCAAACGTCAACACCTGACTCTTGCCTATTCCAGTCA
>VNJS01016975.1:0-26595 GCA_008042575.1 Drosophila watanabei | reverse complement strand
GGGCAAACCAAGGCGAAGGAAACTCGTGACAAAATCAAACAAAGCTCGAAAAACTCATGCAGAACAAAGGTGAACGGGCAAGGGAATGAGAGATCCGAGTACAATGAACCACGGATCTAAGCTCTGAGAACAGAGGTGATAAGCAGTCGCAGGTGCCAAGGTGCGCAGCTGATAATGATAAGGCAAGGGGTGTGTGAGTGTGTGTTGTGTGTGCCTGTGGTGTGTGTTGTGTGTGCTTGTGAAAAGTGGGTCGATGCGGCTGGCTGATTACCGATCGCCGATCGGTTATACAAGCCATTTGTGTGTCACCAAATGTCATTTACTGCTGCGCCCTGGCTCTTTCCCCTATTTATGCTCTCTGTGAGGCCATCAGTCAGCGCCAGGTAAGCCCACGAAATCCAGGCGGAAACCAAGCACATGGAACCGAGTTCTTTTAGAGGCAAGATAAGATAAGGACAAGGGGCCTAGATTAAAGGCTGAATGCTCAAAAAATATTAATCCAGCGGGTGGAGAAAGCACCTAACAATTTTCGGTGCAGTTCCCAATGCTTTCTGGAGCAGAGATTCGTTTCCATTGCAGCCTTCAATTTCGACTTGCTTGGCTGCCTCTGACTTGACTTTAGTTAGGTGTGGCGCATGAACGGCAAATAAATCCAAAACGAGGCCAAAACATTGAGCAGGCATTAGGCCCAAACAAAAGCAAGAGGTACCGACAACAACATGGTCGAATTGGAGAATTAAATCCACACAAACTGACTCTCGGAGTGGAGCGAATAAGAAGAAAACCAAACAGCAAACAGAATTTTTTTGCAATTAAAAAAGCCACCAAGCAGCAAGCGTTCGCTGCACACACTGCGTATACGCGATGACACATCATCTATATGCACACACACACACACACACACACACTTAGTAGACTGCTATATCTATATAGAGTGGAATATCTGACAGCTAATAAACAGTTTTAGCTCACTAAATTCAATGTGTGAGCTTGTGTGTTAGTTTTTAATCGCGTGCCAGCAAACAGTGTGTGTGTGCTGTGTGTGTTGTGTGTGTTCTAATTTCGAAAGAACAAGAGCTCTGGCAATTAAATAAATTATTGTTCATTCGTGTCACTGTATTGGTGTTCTGCAAGTGTGTGGTGTGTGCTTGGGTGTATCGATAAATGAAAAGCCAGCTCATGAGCTTAAAAAGCGTTAACTGAATAAAGAAGAAACGAAAATGCGGCTCCCTGCCTGTCAAATTCTACGCTGCCATGTGCGTTAAATGGGTTACATGCTCGACCTGCTCGCAAGTTTCAATGAAAAATTTCTAAAATGCCCCAAAACTGAGCTTCGCCCATCGCCAGCGCCATCAGCTCCTCCCCCTTCTAAGCTGTTTGCTCCTCTTTATGGCCCACTTAGTGGCTCAGTCATAATTTCATTAGGCAAATGCTGAGCATTTTTCATTAGCACTTCATGAAGCCCGCTCTCTGCTCCCTCTCCCTCTCGCCCCCTGCTGCTGCCATGTTGACCAACACGTTTACTTTTATCTGGGTCATAAAAGTCGCTGGCAGAAAGCAGAGTTTCAAAGAAGTTGTCGTCACCGGAAGTGACCCGAAGTGTTACAAAACCCAAAAAGTATACAGGGCCATAACGCTACTTAAATAAATTACTGTTTGAGAGAAATAATTGCGAATTGCAAGAGCCACTAGAAGACCAACACGAGGCTAACGTTTTGAGGTGGAAAAACATTGCTAAATAAAAGCCAAAGTTGGGGAATATTAGTTGCCTATTTGAGTTGGAGAAAAATTACCTTTTAAATTAAAGAGAAAATATAGCTGAAGGTTGCTAAATATTTAATGTAATTTTTGTACAAATTCTATAACGTATTCTTTTCGTATTTGTTTATATCAGAGAAGGAGCTCTATAACATAAATTTCCTTACGTAAACTGTCTCACAAATTCTTTAAAATACATCTTTTTTAATTTTTTGTCTTAGAAGCACTTTTAAAATTCGATTGTTTTAATTTTCAAATATATTATACCTATTTTAAGATAATTACTTCCCAATTTCAATAAGTTTATATTGAAAATGTATTCCATTTATATTTTTAATCATATTTACTTTAGTTTTCTATTCAAAATGTATTTCAACTATGTATTTTCTGACAACTACTTACAAAATTTAATAGGTTTCGGCTAAAAAAATATTTCTATATATTTTTTAAGTAGAAATACTTCAAAAAATGTAATAGGTTGACATTAAAAATCTGTTCTATTTAATCATTTGAAATGAGAAATGTACAACAAATTCAAAAGTTATTTGTTCAAATTGGACCTTTTTAATTTTTTGTAAAAGAAATACTTCAAATACTTCCGAAATTCAATAGTTATCTGCTCAAAACATGTTTTATTTAGCTCGAAAACTCCCATTATTTTAAATATATATTTTTTTTAACACAAACCGCCCCTTGAAATCCATGTACCATGTACGAAAGAGTGTATTGAGTGCGGAAAGAACGTTTCCCCCTTTAATTCGCTGGGTCGCATGATCAGCCAAACGCACACACACACACACACACACACTAACCAGCACGCACGCGGACTCTGGCACTTATTATCTGCTAAATACACGCTCTCATACAGCATACAGATGCAGATACGGATACAGATAGTACAGATACGGATACTACAAATACAAAACTCGCGCGCACACGCAAAAAGGCAAAAGCAACAAAGCAAAGGAAAGGCCTATGGGCCCACGGTGCGTATACGTAATCACTGCCTTTGCGGAATGTTTGCCATTCGATTCTTTATCTACAGACGGGAAGCAGCAGCAAAAACAACAAGAAAAACAACCGCCAGACAAGTCCAAAAACGAAGAGACTGCCCTTGTCTGGCTGACGGATTTCATACAAAATTTTATGAATGATTCTTCTTTTTTTTCGCTTTTTTTTTTTTTGGGCGTTTTTCGTTAGCTCGTTGGGGCATGTGGCCTGGCAACAGCGATATGATTAACTGGAAGTAAGAAATTCCAGAAACTAATCTCTCTCTCTCTCCCGCTTTCCGTCACCATTTACGCATTTACGTGGCTGCCCCAGCAGCAGCGGCATTTATAAATAACAGAAAAGAGCGGCGAATAACAACAATTGACGCAGCTAAACTAATGACGAGCGATGTTAAGGCATAAATGCCTTTTTGCTTTTTGCTTTTGCTTTTGGTTTTTTTTTTTATGGCAATTTTTGTCTAAAATTAAAAAGAACAAAACGAACTGAGTCATGCGTGGAAGGCGTGATACCTACAAAAGATCACAGAGATCCAGAGTTGAGTGGGTTTGAGTGAAAAAATTAAGGAATTGGAGGAAGGTCTAAGCTAAGGCAAATTCTAGTTGGGATTTTGCTATATAATTCTAGGTTTCCTTAAGTTAAAAAGGGAGAATCTACACCTAATGTCCATCTTAATCATAGATATAAATGTTGAGTAGTTTCCTTAAGCAGCAAGACGCTTTAAACTCATCCAAACACCGAAATACTTAATTTAAACCACAATTGAAAGCTAAAGTTGAGACACAACTGAACTAACCACACGTTCTAATCAACTTGCTGTGAATAGTTTCGTATAAAAAGGTGCGGGATTAGTTTTCCTGGCTTAAAACCTCAACGAATTGCTCTGCCAACGACCCAGTTAAATAATATAGATACTTTGGAGCAACTTCCTTAGAATAACTGACGACTGAATTCATCAAACTTTAAACTGTTTGGCCAAGAACAACAAACTGTACTGACTGACATTCCGCCAACTTTTCCCACTGCCACAGCGAAACGTAACGGAAGGACATCGATAAAGCCGTGTCTGCCAGGAGGCACGTGTTTGTGTGTGTCTCTGCGAAGATTTGTTGCCAGCAGAGGCTCAGGTTGACCCAAATCGCTAGAGGCCTGAATGCCGCCGCCGCCGCCGCCGCCTTTCCATCTAACTATCTACGGTATACGGTATCGTGTCGCTCTCCTTAGCCTTCTGGGGTGATGTAATAAGTGGCAGGCCAAATGACACACACAAGAGTGTGTGCATTGAATTTGCAGAAAAGTCAGAGAGGCAGAATAGAAGAAAGCCAGAATGGCAGAATGGCACAAAGGCGTCGGACGGCAAAGGGGTCAATACAGAGATACAGAGATGAGTTATGCAGTTGGCCATAAATTTTGTCATCCGTGTGCATTTTAGCCATATTTATAGAGCGCTCTTCGACTTAATTCAAACGGGGCACAAACTAATAAATGTCAGCATTCGGGGCAAATAAATATAGATAAATGCCCCAACACTCTCTCCCACCACCCTCTCCTGTGGCACGGTGGCACGGTGGCATGGTGGCATGGCAACATTTCACTTTTCATTTTACCCCCGTCGAATCCATCCCTTGCGAATATGTGCACTGCATTTGGCCCGAAGCCAAGGAGAATTTTTATTTTTGGCTCCTTGGCTAAGCTCACGAACTGCAGCCAGGCCATAGCCATAGCCATAGATACTACCTATACTCTTGGGCCAGGCCAGGCCATAGCTATCTAGGTTGGCTATACTATATAGCTGGCTATATAGCGCTGTGCTGTCGCTTGTGGCAGTGGTGGTGCCACAAACAAAAATCAATAAGCGGCGGCACGAAGCCCATCCAATTGTAATTATTGGAGGTGCCAAAAAGCACATTTCCAACTAATCAAACTGCAACTGGGGGGAGGCGGCAGGGGATTTCCCTTAACGCCAGAATCTAGGTCATAACACTGACCCAATTTCCTTTTTACATAACTGCTGCTGCTGCTGCTGCTTCGGCTGCTGTTTCTGCTGCTCGCCAAAGGGAAGTGGAAGGACGGAGTGACCTCCATTCGTAGCATTTTGCAGGCTGCTGCACTGCCACATCTCTCCTTCTCTATCATATGACCTTGTGGTGCGGGCTGAAGGTCGCCATTGGTGGCCAAAAACCAAATAAACCGCAACCAGCACAGATATTTCAAAGAATCTATACACACACAGAGTCTGATGTTTAATTTAAACAACAGATATTTCGAAATTCTGTGAGGCATTTCCACAACACGTGATTCATTTCGAAATACACAAAAACGCTAGACTGGGCTTATCAGCTAGTTTGTAGTCTGGCGGAGTGACAAATTGGGAATCTGCCCTCTCAGACTGACTAACTAAGCTCATTATACACGTAATATATATATATAATTATATATGTATTTTTTTTTGTGTGTACAAGTGGCCAATGATCCATCACAAAGTGCCGCCAACAAATGATGTCATAATGATATCTGTTTATAAAAGTTTACGTGTGTTTTTTGTGTGTGCTTTTTCCAGTTTGTGTTCTCTGTTTTTAAACGCTAACAACTTTCGTCTGCTGCCGGCTGCTGATATCAGTTAAGGTCCAAAATCCAAATGCAAATTCCACAAAAAATACCAGGCATCGCTGGCGGAATGTTTATAGAAGCCTCTATATATGCTGCCTTGTTGTATTTATAAAGGAAAATGGTATACAAAGTCCAGAAGAGAAATATTCAAATATTAAATTGAGAGATTGCCAGAAGGTAGAAGATATATATAGGTATTTCTTCTTGAAACCATAATTTGCAGCTGAAAACTATTTTGTCAGCATGACAAGGCTTTGAATTGATGACTATAAACCGGTTTTCCATGCCAACTTTGACTGAAATCAATCATTGGGGATTTTTGCCATGAATCACTTAAATATTTCACTGAAATATTTATATAGATATGTCTTTGATTTTGGTTTTGCCTGTCTCTCTTGTTTGCTTTGCTGTGTGCTCTCCCTCTATTTTCTGTGTCAAAATGCATTTTTCAGTCATCCGCCCACACACACAAGCAGTATAGCACACTATACAAGCACACTATACAAATACACTATACAAACCTACACCATACACACCCCCTAACAGAAATCGACCTCATAACAACACCCACTATATCCGCACACATGTGCATTTTAAGCCTTATGTAAAAGTCGTTGCTTCGTTATTTTTACACAAAATATTGCAATTTGCCTGCTGCTACCCACACACACACAAACAGACGGGCACACACTGCGTATACGTATTGCGAAACTGTGCAAGGTCAAGTGGTTACGAATCGTGTGCTCTCCCTCCTCCCCCCCGCTTCTCTTCGTGCCTTTTAATTGCCACTGCTACTATTTTGTTTCTATTTTGATCAGTTCTAATTAAGATTTCCCTCGAAAGTTAAAGTGTGCTACTGACAACAGGGTTTGCGGTGCATCTTATATAAGATGAAAACGAGAACTGCAGCGTGGCGCAGAGACAGAGACGGGGAGATGGTTGAAAAATTTGGGTTACAAGCAACTGCAGCGATACTAAATTTAAAACGCTGAGCATGCGGGACGGAGATACGCTGCCCGTGGAGGTGCAAGCGAGAGACAAAGTCGCCGCTGATTGTTTTAAACAAATTGCCGCCGCCGCCGCCGTTGTGTGTGGTTGTTGTTAAGTATTTAACAATGTGAGTGTGCGGGTTTCTCTCGGGTAAAAATTGTTCACATTGCACTAGCATTGTTTCGCCTTTCGCCTTCTTCTTCTTTTTTTCGTGCTTTTAATTTGCAGTGTGTTGTTGCAATTACAGGGTGTTGGTGTTGTTGCAATGGCAATTGCATAATGCCAAGCGAAATTATATGGCGAAAATGCAAAGGCAGATGTGCGGCGGAACTAAAGTGCGGCTCTGCCACTCGCAATTGCAATGATATTACGTATACGCCAGGGCAGGCAGAGTTAGAAACATGGCTTTGGTGGCGTGTCGAAGTCAGCTGTTTGCTATTCATTGTTGGGTTTTAATTTCGGGGCACAAAAGCAGGGATTTTTACTAACAAATGCTGATTTGCGCTTATTTTTTTTTAACTAAAAACGATTCATATTACGTATATGCCACTAAATAAAAGAAAAAATCAAAGCACTAGTTGTTAAAACCGCTAATTTAAGCCTGATTATCAGCTGTTATGTTTAATCTGTTTGTTAGGGGAATATCCAAAGCTAACAGAAGACAGTCTACAAATATTACGTATACGCCACCGCAGAAATCAAGACAACACTAAACCGAAGACTGGGAAAATCCGAAAAAACTGAGTAAAAGATGCCACCAAAAAAAGCCTCGATCGATCGACTGTGTCCGCCAGCTGCCTTTAACGTTGACTTCCGATTCGGTTTTTTAAGTTTTCCTTTCTTATTTTTTTGTGGAAAACCTTCTCCTCAAAGGTGGAAAAGTCGCCAGCTGTGCCGCTCGTTGTTGCCGATTCGATGTGAAAATGAACACTGACGATGGAGCTGGCTAAAAAGGCATTCGGCCAACATCAGTGTGCGGCAGTGGTGAGGGCAGCGACGTCGACTGCAGCGCCGGACTGCAGTTGCGTTCCGTTTTTTGTGTTTTGTGGCGTTCTTTTTCGTTAAAGAAAACTGTTACAATTTTAGGCCAAAACGCGACGCGAACCGATACCGTTTGTTGTTGCTCCTACATATATATTTATTTAGTTCCGCTTTGAGAGCCACGTGTATGTGTGAGTTTGTCTTTACTTTTTGTATGCTTTTTTCTAATTCCTTTGATTTTTTTTAAGTGTGTTTTTTGTTGCCGAGTGTATGTGTGTGTGTGTGTGTGCTTTGTGGCAAAGACGCTCTAAGGTGAAATATACTAAATGCAGGGCGGAATTTTTGTTCGAAATTTATTTCTGTCTCTCGCTGCAAATGCAGCTGCCACACACAGCACACAGCACACAAACACACTCAAACTCAAACACTCACACACCCTCAGACACTCTCCAACAGTCGGCAAACTTTTCATTTCGTTTCGTTGTCGCGTGTGAAAACTAAAAAGTCAAACTACTTTGGTCTAAAGCTGAAGCTCAACTGTCAGCTGCTCGGCTCGTTCAAAAAAAAAAAAAGCAAGGCAGCGTAACACAGAGAGACATAGAGAGGCAGAGCGTAAGAAATTTTCATATCTCTCTGTTTCTCTCTGAGAGTGAGCTTTTCTGGCCTCAAGCTTCGCTGGCTTTTGCAGTTGCACTTGTTGTTGGTGCTGCTGCTGCCGCTGCTGTTGCATGACGCAAATGTGGCGCAAAAACAACTACAAAACTATAACAAGCTGTCGCTCTCTTTATCTATTAGTCGCTTGCTCTCTCTCTCCTCTCCTGCTCTTAGCTACTTGTCTCACTCATGTCGGTTGCAGTTTGCATTGGACGTTAATGTTCAAGGTGATGTCGCCACGTGTGTGTGAGTGTGAGTGTGTGCAGTGTTTTTTGGCTTTGTGTGCGTGTGCGCCTTTGCCATGTGTCACAGTTTTTTTTTTGTTTTTGTTTTTGCTTTTCGCGCGAGAGATTCCGCAATTATGCGAAATTATCGATCAAATTGTAGTTCTAAGGTCAGACTTCAATTGAAAATTCCCCGCTTCCCACTGTCAACAGCTGATATCGGCTATGGTTAATCTCGTCATGCACGAATTTCGCGTGATTAGTGTTGTGTTAAGTTTATTATTTCGATAAAACAAAGCGAAACACACACGACTTTGAGTAATACAGTGAGTCACAAAAGTATTCGTTGCAAGGTACCTCTTGAATAAATACGTTATTTTTTTAATGAAGAAGGAACATAATATAAAGTTTTTATTCACTGGAAGTAAGTGTGGGAATTCCTTTTCTTTGTAGACTTCAGAACTAAAAGCATTTCTTGCTATTGCAAAGTTTTTGTAGTAAAGGAAAAATACTACAGAGGGGGCTACAGAAACCACTTAATAAGGTTTTGAAAACTATTTAGACTATATTTTATCATAATATTTTCATAATATTGCAGTAGTCACAATTTAAAATAAAAGAATCACTTGTAATTTTTAAAGAACCCTGAATATAAACAAAAAACTTGAATCTTTTTCTTTCATGACTTTTACCCATAAACTATTTTACTAATTCATTTTAAAAATAAATGAATAATTAATTTGCTTACTACATATATATTTTCTGAAGAATTTTTTTTGGTTTCCATTAAACAATAATTAAATATATCAGGGTGATGTATACTATTTCTAAGTAAAATTCATAGACTCTCCTCTCATGGGGCTAATGATTTAATTTGCTGGCCATAAACTTGTTATTTCCGTTAATAAAATAACTAAAGCTTGATTTCTATATCTCCCGATTGCGTAAGTCCGTCCGCTTAGCCATTGTCTATTATTTCAGTGCGAGTTTTTATTGAATTTGATGGCGTTTTATTGGCGAGCGCACTTCAATCGAAGCTCATTTCATCATAAAACTTGTCATGAGGTCACCGGGTCTCGCTCTCTGGCTGTGACTATGTTAGCTGTCGCTATAGCTCTGGCTATAATTACTCCCGATAATTGGTTGGCTAACCACCGCCCGGGGGATTGATTTTACTTTAACGCTTTGGCTTGACCGAAAAAAAGGAACAAAGCTGCAGTGACAGAACCCAGCGATTGCATAAGACACCCCGTCGTTGTGTGGCAAAGAAAAATAACTCTTAAATGCACACGTGCACTCAGAAAAAAGAAGATAGCGAAACGTTTTTTTTGGGAAGGTCATAATAAGACTACAGATGCGTTGAATTTCTGTAGGAAAAATTTGTAAAGCTTGAAAAATATATATTTCATTAAGAGGATTTTTTTTAAACTTGAACTATGTTTATAACTAAAATTGTTTCTATAAATAATGCATTCGAATTGCTTATGAATATGCTAGATGCATATTTAAATGTTTCAGAAATTTCTGTAGATTTGAAATCAATAATAATTGTGCCGAAAAGTGTGCTAATAAATTTTACACCAACGAGTTTAAGACTGGACTTATTTTATAGCATACTTTTTGGCACACTTAAATAATTTTTTAAATGATTTTTTTTGAAAGAAAACTAAAATTTTACCGAATGGAAATTTAAAATCCTGTTTTGTTTTTAAAATATACTTAGAAATCAGGCTTCTTCTTCCAAAAACAATACAAGCTCTATTTCTAAACCTCCCAGACTTTAATTGCTATTAAAATTCGAGTCCTTTAAAAACTTTCCCGTTTCTTTCAGTGAACCTAGTACGGCGTATACATAACACAATATAGATAGAGGGGGTGAAAAGCGAAATTCGCTCGGCCAGAAAATCAATTTCGTTTTCCTTGACCTCGTGGGGCCAGAACGCGAAAAAAAGAAAGGAAAATGAAGGAAAAGCGGGGTGAAATGGTGGAAAAACTAAGACAACAAAAGGCAATGAGAGCGTTTGAGAACGCCGAGAGTGTCGACAAAGGATAATTGACGGTCATTTGAAATGCAAAAGTGACAAAAGCTGTGGCGGCCGCCAGCAGACAAATGTCGAAATAATGTCACCAAGTTGCCTTTGCCTTTGCCTTTGCCTTAGCCCAGCTGCAGTTCGGACCAAGAACAGAGCCAAAAACCTATTGCTAGTCGTTTGGGCCAAAAAGCCGAAGCTAAACGAAAATAGAAAATGGCTTTCGTTTTGCCGCAAGTGCACGCGATTGGAAAAAAAAAAACAGATGAGAAATATATGTGCATACATATGTATGTATATCCCACTATATATATAGCAGTAAATCGCAAACAAAATCAATTTGCAGCATGAAAATCTTCTTAATTGTTTATGCCAGCAGCGATTTCTAAAAGCGATTTGATTTGGCCGCTCCCCGCTGCGAAATTTCACTCATTACTACGGACGGCTAGCTTTAATTAGAGTCTGCGAGCGTTTTCAGAGCGTTGCATTTTCCAGACCCCGAAACCCGATGAATCCCCGCTTCCCCCGATGCATCATGTGGGTGTAAATGTTTGGACAACGAGGGGACGATCAAACACATTTAGGAAAATCGAAAAGAAATCGCAGCGAAACGAAATCAAATGCGAAAAATAATTACTCGAAAATGTGTGTAACAAGAAAATGCTGAATATAATCATATGCAATTTTTGTCATCTCACTGATTATGGGCTTAATCGATTCTTAATTCTTAAGATTATTTTTATTTTATTCAAAATCCAATTTATCTGTTTTCTTTGTTGTTTTTTTTTTCTTTCTTTCTTTCTCTTTTCTTATATTTTTTGAGGGGAGAAATGAATCAAACTGAAGCTTATGGCTAAGGAAACATCATATTTTTAGTATGGCAAAATAAGGTTCGTAAGGAAACGGATAAAAACGAGTTTAAACGAAACGAAAACCATTGATAAACTGGACTTGCAACAAAAGGGTTATGGGGATTCCACTTACCTCTTGCCATAGCCCTTCATCCTGTGGATCCTTTTGGTTTCTCGCCGCAGTTGAAATTATGCAAAACGGCCACTGGATACCACCAGCTGTGTTCACTTGCTTGTGGTTTTTCAAAGCGAGCACAGGGTGTATCCCACTAGCAGTTGCACATGGAAAAGCTTCGCGTGGAAAGCTTAGCGCGGACACAAACCGCTTTTCCGACCATGCGTCGCGCTCTTGCCCGCACAGAACCTTCCCGAAGAAGGAAATTCTATTATGACTGCACTTTTTCACTTGTTTAATATTTTTTAGTTTATTTTATGGAGTATTTTTTTTTATTAATTTTCTTTAAATATCTAGCACTTGTAAAAACAAATATAAAATAATTACAAAACAAAAAACAATGCACCTTTAAATATTAAGACTAAATACTAAGAAAGTTGAAGAGTACCCATCCTTGGGAGGTACTTTTCAGGGACTCTTTAAAATTCCATAAAATGAGTTCAATCGTATTCTAAATATTTTGGTTTCACTCTAAAAATATTAATATAAGATCTTTGCTAAAATACATGTTTTTTTTATTCCCGAAAATTAAATTAAAGTTGCTTTACTTTTAATAATTTTATGATTATTATAATATAATAAACTATTATTTCTTTCTTTGTTTATATACATTTTTTAATTCCTTAAAACTCAGCAAATAATTTATTTATTTTTATTCAATGCAATTTCTATTTCATTATGAACTGAAATAATATAAAAATCCAAACACTTTAAATTTATTTTATATGGATTCATAGGCTAAAGATTTACTCATTCCGTTGTTTTAATCAAAAAGGAATTTTAATTATTTACTACTTTCACATATTAAGTACATTTTCAATTATTTTATGGCAACATTAGTTACTCTTGCACCTGGTTTTTTCTTATTTTTGTCAGTTTTATTTTTGTTTTTGTCAAATAAACTATTTCATAACTATTTTTTAATATTACATTAAATATCCTTTTTTTAATTTTTATTACGCCAGATAGTTTATTTTAAAATGCACTTTGAAAAGTATGAGTCACTAAGCGCCACCCATGAACTTCTGTCTGCCGTTTTCACAGTTTTTATTAATTTCTACATGAAAATCAAATGCACTTTATTTAAATTAAATGAAGAAGGGCCAGTCTTTCTATTATTAAACTTTAAACTGTGGCTTTGGGCCCTATTTTCACCAGCTGTGACTGCGTGTGTGTGCTCCTTTTTTATCTGTCCGCTGTCCAGAAGACAGAGGACCTTTTCAGCGGGATAAGGATACACGAAGTGTGTGTGCATCTCGGATTCTGTTTTCGATTCGGCTCCAACAGCTGCCAGCCAACTTGTGGGCTGTGCTCTATATGTACGTACATAAGCGAAAGCGAGCGTGTCTATATGTAAGGAGAGGTGGAGAAGGTCATATCCTTTGTGTATTCGTGTGCGCCACCCACGCATGTACATACATACATATGTTCGCTTGTATGTAGCTGTGAGTGTGCCTGCATGGGCGTGGAAAGGTCAAGGTGCAGGACAACAACAAGAACATTAGTGCCTACAAGTGTTGCACATGCCACGTTAGTATGTACCCGCTTAGCTGCTTAATTATTCATATTTAATTGCCATATGCTGGCGTGCGTCACATGATTTTTGACGAAGTACACGCCCCGCTATATATTGTATTTGTTTGTTGTTTTTTTTTGTGCCTCCGCAAATCAATTCTCCGCACCTGATTTCGTTTTTGCCATAAATAAAAGAGACGCGCCTTTTAAATAAACTCGGTCACACTGGTACACACACACACACACGCGTCAGGGAAATACTAGGCGTATGCGTAATCCGCGCTGCTGACCTCATCGGGCCTCCGCTTGTCACCGAATAAGCGCAGGCGAGCGCCGCAGGAAGCTGCAGCTGGACTCGCACAGGTGGAGGTGACTCCTCGCCCACTCTCCTCGCTAGTTTCCAAAGATATTCTTCTCGCTTTCCCTGCTCGCTGCTCCGTTAAGTATGCAACAGTATTTGGTCGCGCTTGGCACACAACTACAACAAAACAGCTAACAGTTGGCTGACGCTGGCAGCGCTGTCGACGACGCTGCCTTAAGTCGCCCACGCAAAAGCCCCTGATTGCTCTCGCTCTAGCAAAAACAAAGCTCGCGAAGAGAGCAAAAAGCTTGGGCTCTGATTTTGTTGTTGTTTTGGTTTGATTAAATCCACATACCTGCTGTTATCCGCTCTCTCTAGCTGTCTCTCCCTCTCCCGTTCTGTTTGCCGGTTTTCAAGTTCAAGAGCGAGAGCGCATGTCCGCAGCATAGTTGCCTGCCCGTTCACTCCTATGTAGCAGCAGCAGTGCAGTGTGTGGGCGTTTGTGTGTGCTGTGAGCGCTGCACTCCGACTATTGTTGTTGTTATTGTTGTTCGTTTCCTTTCGCCTTTTGGCTTTTTGCTGTCGTCATGCAGAAATCAACGAAATTTCGCCATCCGCCCATTTCTTAACCCCTTGGTTCCAGTGGGGGCGGGGCTGTTTTTAGCCGCTCAGCTCAACTGAACTGAAGTGTCGCTAATTAAATTTCCCTTGCTGACGCAGTTGGAGCAGCAGCGCGCCCTAAAAATAAACAAACAGGGAGATTTTTTTTGTTTAGAAAAAGCATCGCTCCATTGCAGGCAAACATTATCGATTCCCGCACGGTCAGCGTTTGGTCCGTTCGTTCCATTATCTATAAACAAACACATTCCTTCCAGCCCATACAGGCCATTCGTTTGCACACTTTATGAGGGGCGCAATTTTCGGCGGAATTTGCAAACACCAAACACACACCGGGAATAACTCTTAAAATAAATCGCTAAAAAAATAATGGCTATAGGGTTTTTCAATGCAGAAAACAATTTTGGAAGGTTTGTTGTTTGCTTGCTCCCAGCCAACTAATATTTAAAGTAAAACATTTTAACATTTATAAAGATCTATCTTTTTCAAGTTGTCAAGTTCCTTCTATTATTTCCATGGTTGTGAATTATTGCAGTAAAAACCGGGGACTTATTTCAATGTGGAAATTCATTGTGTAATAATTTAAATGAACACATTTTTGAAAACTGGCTAAATTTTTCATGCTGATCAAGAATTTATATATATTCTTTAAAGGATGATAAATCTCTCCTTTAAAGCATGTTGCAATATTCTGTAAATAATTATTTTGAATTGTTAACAGATACATATATATATGTATATATTTATTTATTTAATAAAAATTTACCCAGACTGCACAGTGATTCACCCTATTGCATAAATAAGAATAGATATTGAATTGTATTTTGTAGTTTCGCCTTTCCCTTCACCTAGTTGCAAAAGCGGCGACTTCGTCAAGGTCCCGTCGAGTGCAATGCACATTGCAGTGCTTGGTGCAACGAACTTACAGCTATGCAAAATGAGCGAATTTAGTTTAATGAGCCATATATTGTATTCCTGTTTGGATCGTTTCAAGAATTTGCTAAACAAAGGCGTGTAGACTTTTAAATCGACCTAAGAAATAAAAACTGCACTTGGTTTCAGGGTTCTAAAATGTAATATTGAAATTTGCTTTTATGGAGGAAATTGTAAAATTTAAACTAATAACAAAGTATTTGAGTGCTTCCGAAATATTAATCTCGGTTAGAAGTAGATTATGATTTTAGTAGTGTTTAATCCCCTACTACTTAATTTTACATTTATTTGGATATTACGGGCATATCAGACTGTGAAGCGTTTCGAGCAGTGTACGGGAATCGATTTGGGGGTTTTGGAATCAATGTTTCCAGCTTTTGGCTGTTGCTTTTTCAGTTTTTTTTTTTGTTTTTTGTTTCGCTGCTTACTGTAAAGCTGCGGGGAATCCATTAAGTAAGAACACGGACACTGGCTGGCACTGTCAATTAATTAAGCGGCCAGCGGAGTTCTCGTTTTGCTTTAGCAGGTATTCCGGACAGGTTGAAGAGGTGGAGGCAGTAGAGACAGGGTGGAGACACGTCGAGCGAGAAAGGGGCCGATTGCAGTCGCCACTTGGCGTAATCATCAACATCAATTCAATTAAAGCCCCATGGGAGCGCGCGCGTGTGTGTGTGCTAGTGAAAGATAATAAAATTGAAAGGCAAAACGCATAGGGCAATAATAATTGCGAATAAGTGTAGCAAAGCGGGCGACAAAAAAAGAGGCAAGACAGAGCCAGAACGTGAGCGGGAGCGGGATGTTTGTTTCGCCTTCTTCCTTGTCCACCAAATGTTTGACGCCGCCACGTTTTGTTCGCCTTTGTGCTTTTCGCTTTTGCTTTTTGCTCTGCTTTTGTTTTTGCTTCCTCTTTGTTTGCCGCTGCTCTCGTTGCGACACGTGTAGGCGTCTCGCTCTCGCACTGAAACGTGCCAAACTGGTTTGCCACACACACGCACACAGGTACAGCACAGCACTGAGGCAACTACATAGTGCCAGCCCGCTCGCACTCGTTACGGTTAGCGCTGTATGTACAACTAGTATCTTAACCTTGAACTTGAAACACACAGACTCACGCACACACAGACAAACGGACAGTGAGAGCGACACACTGAACGAACGTCAAGCACGCGATGCTGGCGCTGCTGCCGCAGTCAACGTCGGCTGCGCCTCGAAGCGCTTTAGTGCTCTCTCTCGCTCTCTCTCCCACCCCTCTCTAGTTGCGCTCTCTCCGTTGGCTGACCATTTTGAACTGCAGCTTACGCGATGCATACGTAATATGGCGAACACCTGGGTCGAGTTGTCATCTTCCTCCAACCTTATTTGGGCAGTGTACCCCTCACTGCCTCCCCCTTTTCTTCTTCCTCCTTGTCATGCCACCACTTCCCCCTTTACCATTTCACCACGTCGGTCCAACATCCGAAATTCAATCGACACAACACACATACACACTCCTGCAAATGACGCCACTCGGTAATTAAAACAGCTGCACTGATAAAAATTGCTATTCCAAATGAATTCCTATTTACAATCTATATATTTTAAAAATATTTAATGCCATTTTTACACCTTAAAGTTAACCGCAAATGTATGCAGAAGGAAGAATTTTCAACTCAATACGGTACAGATATATGATAAGCTTTATCAGGAGAATTGATATAGCTATCCACTTTTAAATTTTAAAAACTGTTCAGTTTTAGTTGACTAAACAATTGTATGACTCATCAGAGATAAGGTTCTAAGAACATGGTTCAATTTTAATAGAAAGAAGTCTGATAGTAATACTTTAAAGTCATCAATAATGCAATAAAAAATGCTTATAGATTATGTATAGTTAGAAATGTTCCCACAATTTGATACTTCATTAAATATAAATCATAAAAATATATAGCACAAATTTCAACCTTTAACTCTGTAAAAAATGTAATGTTAGAAGTTATTTTGTAAATTTGTATATATTAGAGATAGGAAGCATATATTTGCCCCAAAACCATAAATTATATAAACAAATAAATGAAAAGTGACGAAGGATAATATATGGTAATTGAAAATCTCTCATTTGATCTTTCAGCGAAGCTCTACAATCAAACTACAGAGTATATTAAGGTTTTCAGATGTGACAGGGTGGTTCAAATTAGAATTCTCAAATTTTGATACGTTTTTAAATACTGCTTCGACAGATATTTGATTTATTCTCAGTGTAGCCGTGAAGATGACTTTTCCTGCCCAACCTCAACCTCAACCCGCCGCCCATTCCCCGCTTCCGTGATGAGTGTGGGTTGTTTGCGGAGATGGGGCGGGTCGGGTGTTACGTAAACGAATTTCGAAATCCCATCTATTCGCACACATGCAGATGCACACTCACAAACGCGCACACTGGCATCGCATCGATGAACCCCGTATCTTTGTGCAAACAAAAGCGACACGCAAAGCTAAAGCCCGAGTCAAGTTCAGATACAAAAATATCGCAATTGTTGTAGTAAGTAGCAGTTGTTGCTGGTGGTTTTCCACCGGGAAATCGCACTTGGATCTTGATTGACTGCATCACATGGCAAAAGCTATATCCGAGGCCCGCTGCCGCTGTTGCTGCCGTTTACAATTTCACAGAATTGTTTACCGCACTCGCCCGATCGTGTGTCCCCTCACATGAGCTGACTCACAAACAAATAGCTAAATGAAGTACAACATATATGCACTATTTGCGAATTTCAAAGCGTTGATCTGCCGCCGACACGTGACGCAATCGGCAAATCAACAGGCGACTGCTCATAAAACTACCATTATTGAGTTAAGTTCATGCTCGGAAGCTCTGTTAACGATTTGCCAGCGAATAAACACTTATTTTATAGCCCATTCGATCGAAGAGCATATTACGAGATTAATAAAGAATTCGATTGTTCATGGAAATAAGGGTTTACTTCAATAAATGCAATCATTTAATTATGAACGAAGTAAATGCCAATAAAATGGATTTCGTACTCATATTATTCTTATACCAAATAAAACATATTTAACCTAAGTTAGGTTACCTAACCCTTTAAAGACTTTAAGGCTTGTAAAATAATGGGGAAGCTTTAAGAGTTTTGGCACAATTTTATTTTTACCTTCAAAAATCAAATTTAATGTTATCCAAAAATTTATTTTAAAAAATTTTTAGAAGAATGGAACCCTTAAAACTTCTTGTTCTGTCAGTTTTGGGATAATTTAATGTTCGTCAAAAATGTCATTTTTAAATTTCTTTCCTATGTAATGCCTATGCCAAAAAATGCACTAATTTAGGTTATAAGAATACCTCATGTAAAGTATGGTAACATAGTTACAATTTTATGTTATAGTAACAATAACGCATTTTTTTGGGATTTCGTATGATTGAATTTTGTAAAAATCTATTTAATTCTATTACAATAATTTCAAGTTTAGTTCGAATATTTCTCGTACTCTTTTAATTTTTTTGTATGTTCAAAAACATAGTGAATCCCGAATATTTTCAAAGTATTTAAATGCGAATAAGTATAGTTCTAATTCGTGTAGAGAACAGACATCATTAGCACTCTCCATTAGCGACAATTGCGAATAGAATCGGTTTGTAATTGTTGACGCAGAGTGAAGTCATAAACAAGTTGGGCAAAATGGCAAAAAATGGCAACACGAACACAGAAGTGGAGAGCCATCTTTCGTTTGGCGCAGAGTTCCGGGGAACTCATAATTCCCTTTTTGCCGGATTCCCGATGTTACGTTGTTTTTTGCCGCCAGCCTGTGTATAAACAGAACTGTTTATAGGCGCTTTTTCGCATTTGTATTGTTTAATTTCACGAAGATTATGTGTAAGTGTGTGTGTGTTTTTTTTTTGCAGCTTTTGCTGGCTTAATTCGTGTGTTGTTTATGTTATAAATACATTTTTATATTTCTGCAAATTCCGGGCAAGAAAAACAAATGAGTTTCGAGAGAGAGAGAGAGAGAGAGAGAGAGCCAGCGTATGTTTGCAAAACTTTGCTTTTAGCAATTGTTGACTGTATTTTCCGCAATCACAACAACACCGAGCGCGGGTGGGGTGGGCAAGGGCGAAGGGGGAGTGCCTTTGATGACGCCGTCGAAAAAATGTTAACTACGACGCAATTCGGTTTACTCACACATTCGCCACTTTCCTGCTGCTTTCTGCTTTCAGTTTGTCTGCCACATTCTAGCTTTTTTCTCGGTTATTATGCACTTTGGTTTGCTTTGGCTTTCGCGGGGTTGATACGTCACACTTAACCCTTAGGCAACCTTAACCCTTAGCCCTCGGGGGTATTCACATATTTGTATTATTATTTATTTATTTATACGATTTTGAGGTAAACTTTTGTAAGAACGGATGCGATCGGTAGAAGGTGCCGCTGTTCAATGTCGCCTTTTTACGATTTTTTCGCTTTTTCGTCCGCATGGAAAGTTCTCGCCTCTGCCTCTGATTCTGCCAGCGTCGACGTCAGCAGAGTTTCTATCTTCTAGCGAGCGCTCTCTTTCAAGCTATCCCTCTCGCTCTCGCCTTCGCTTCGTCAAGTTTTCCAATTCTTTCTGTTCCTGTTTCTTGGGCCTGCTTTTGGGCCAGTCTTCCCACTGTTGCCCTACTGCCCCACACACCTCTCGAAAGCTAACCGAGAGAGAGGGAGAGAAAGAGAGAGCGAGATGCGCTCTCTACAATGGCCTTCAAACAAACTCGCTCTGCTCTGCTATCTTTCAGCCAGCACTCTCTCCCGCTCCGTCTCGCTCATTCGATGGCCATCTCGCTCTGCTGTTGCTTCCTCTACCATTCTTTCATTCATCATTCTATATTCCTCGCCTTGCACTCTTTTCTTAACGAAATCGAACTTTACTCCCCTTCACCTTTTCCCTTGGCCAAACACATCCCTAAAGTGTATCTATATATGCGCACTTTTATCTGTGCGTTGAGCAGCAGCTCACTTTTGCTTTTCGCGGAATCCTGTTTATTTTGCGACGCTTTTTCTAGCCGAAGCAAAACAGAAAACGCTGAAAAACAATTGCGAACAAAGGGTATAGGGTTTGGCGGGGGTTTCACAGATCCCCATCCCTTGATCCCGCTCGAAAGCTCTCGCCAGTGAGAGGAGGGCGAGAGCTTTGCAAGCTTCCGCAAACTAATCTACAAAGTATTACAATTTCTCCAAGGGAAACGATAAAACTATGTAAGGATTTTTAATCATTTTAAAGAAGGATGTGGAGGACCTAACAACTTGCATTAACGTCAGGATAAAGTAATATATTTGATAAATTCAAATGTATTTAGCCCTTTTAAGGGTCAGCTTACAAAAATCTGTTTCTTTCTAATCGGTTGTTCAAGAAATAAAATAAGTTTAATTTTTATGGAAGTTTTTAAAAATCATTTAAGAATGATTTTATGATATTTTTTTTTATTTTAGTTGTAGTACATAGCTTGTACATAGCTTTAAAAAACGCTTTACATGAATAAAGCTTAGTTTCTGAAAACCTTTCTTTAATGTCCACATAGCTAGCAAAAACAATAGATGATTGGAATATATATTTTCTGAATTTATTTGTATAATATAATATAACTTACCATTGTTCCAATCAGCTGGCTTTGAATTCCATTCCATTCAAATTCGATGATGGAATTTAGTATTGTTTTTCCAATTTGTATTTTCCACTGATTGCTTTCTTTCATTGGTTTTTTTTCCCATATTTTCATCGTTGTTTCTTTATATAAGCGGGAACTCACTTATTTTGGGGCACGAATTCAAAATAGTTGTGAAATTATCATTTGCATTCCCAATCAATTTCTCTCTCCCTCTCGCTTTCTCTTCCGTTCTTCGCTTTCACACACAATAGAATGCACATTGAATGAGGTTGATTTGGCATTTTAATTAAATTTGGATTATGTATAATTTTCATTTGGTTTAGCTGTTGTTCCCTATTTTTTATAATTTCATTTGACAAGCACTTCTCGTTGAACTGAACACAATTAAATTGCAATTATTTTGCATTGTTATTGGCTTTTTGTGTTGAATTTCGACAAACTCGATGCCCAGTTGATGTCATTTGCGTGTCTGATTTGTTAACGAATAATAGAGTATAGTTAGCTGATTTTTTTTCTGTATTTTTGTTGTGTTTAGAATTCTTCTGGGTTGCTCTGAGGTTCAAGACTTTTAAGGCTGGGAATGGAGAGTAGTTGGCAGCTCGCCTGTCGCACTTTCAATGCCAACGCGCAGCCCAGCTGAAAACGGCAGAGCCGTCGCTGCCTTCGTGAAAAGCCGAAAAGCTCACACTTGTTCGGGCGAAGAATCTGTGAATGTATGTATCTGCATCTGTGTGCGTTGCAAGGAGCTGCCGAGCTAAAAAAGGTAAAGTCAACGGGAGGGAAAACAACAAAAGCGCAGACAAGCTCAGCTCAAGTTCAAGGATGTTATGTAATGCAGCCGAGAGAGCGCGCCAAGTGAAGTACTATATGTAGGTGAGCGCCCGAGCAGCGATTGCAGTACCAGCAGTTAGCAGCCCTCTCCCTCTCGCAGTAACACACGAATACACATACATGCAGAAAGCTACTCCTCTTGATCCCCTTTCGCTTTCTCGCTCTCCCCAGCTAGCGCCATCTCACTCTGGCGGCATCTTCTCTCCCTCCCGCTCACATGTACTTGCAGTTTAAGTTGTGCAGTCTGCCCTGACGCGTCGCTTTTACTGCCCTCTGTTGCCCGCTCCGTGCACCAGTATAGTGATCACTCGCTAAGGAAAACAGAATCTAGAAAATAAAATTAAATAAAAATACTCCAGGATGATATTGTTTTCAAAAAAAAAGATGATTTAACGTAGACCGTGGTTCCTTTTTATACAGGCAAGAGAAAAACCGTTTAACATGGGGAACAAAATAAAAGACCAACAAGTATTGTAAAAATGGCAAAAAAAAACAATACAATACAATATGAGTCTGAGCTATATTAAGCCATAAAACTACTACATGAAAAAGAGAGAGTCTTGAGTCAGGGCTATGGACCCCATAGCAATATCCATTTCTTCATTTCTCCATTTTTCTCTTTTTGAATTTTGACTCCTGATCTAACATTGTTTGTCTTCGATTTTTTCCCATCATCTGTACTACATGCTCTCCCGCAATTTTTTTAAGAGTGCCCACTGTATGTGCACTGAGTTCGCTGTGTATCTGTATCTGCTGGGTATCTGGGCTTTCGGGTTCTGGAACTGGGCCTGGGCCTGAGCAGCGGATTGTATATAATTAGCGCACTTATTGACTAACTGCCGCTTGCAACACAGAACAGGCCCAGCGGTGAACGGGGCAGAATACAATAATTACTTGGCTTACTGGCCCCGGACCCGCTAAGTATACGGATATCGGTTCTCTCTATAGCGGGGGTGGAACTTGCTAATACCCATGCATCATATATATGGCACACTGTGTGCCTGTCATGCGATTTTTCGATTGACAAATGTGCGTGTGCTGCAATTCTGCGCCGGCTTAGCCAGCCTGCTGTCTCTTTCGAACAGCTCGCCTGCTGTCTCTCTCATCCGTTCCGTTGGCTCCTCTCTTTAAGGGGGCACAAACATTGCTGGCTTTTCGATTTTAATTTCCTAATTGAATTTGTTTGAGGCCCCGCAGACAACTGTGTGTGAGAGAGCGCGGTCCGCCATGTTTGTTTAATTGTTTAATTAAATTAAATGCCTTGAGTGCAGCGCTTGCACTAGGGTATACACTATTTTCAGGTAAATATGTATGTACCCTCGCCATGAATGCCTGTATCTATATCTTCGTGGCGGCTATATGCAACAGATGTTATTGCATGTCGAGCTGGGGACTTTCATAAGTTACCAATTTGCCTTCGTGCGCCGATTTCTTATGTCATGCGCTCTAGAGATACAGATACAGATACAGACACACTCGCACTCGAACTCGGCTGCAGATACACACGTGGATGCACTGGCACACACTGAAGCCTGGCCATATGTATATATAGGTGGCCAGTATATATGTATGTATGTATATACCTATAGGAACATCTTACATAGATATGTTCATATATACCGAACACACATCTCGAGCTTGCACCTCCACAGTGACACCCAGCTGTATGTCAACACTTTGGTTCGGAGCAGTGGGTTGCAGCTTTCCGCCCATTGCCACTGTGATGAAAATGGGGAAAATTGCATTACGGCTAACGAGGGAATTGCATTACACAGAAAGCGGGGAAGGGTTATAAATAACATTTCAGCAGAAGCTTCTTATCGTTCTGAAAGATTAACCTTCTAATTGTTTTATTTTGGAAACTAAAGGGGAATAGACTAAAAATGTTAAAGAACCAACATGCACTATTCGTAAGAGGTCGAAAATCTGGGGTAACTGTCAATAGTAGTATAGCTTTCTTTTAGCCAAGATATAGAAGGTATTTAAAATGATTGACTTGTAATTCAAATGGGTTTTAATATTTTTTTTATTTAGATTTTTTATACAATAAACAACCTTTTAAAATAACATTTAACGAAGTATTAATTATAATATCTTCAGAAACGGTGGATGCTATTATTTAAAAGTGGCCTATGTTCGCCAGCATGAAGTTTTAATTGCCTTTTGCTTACATTATTTTATATTTGAAAAATATTTTTTTTGTATTGTATTATAGTTTATTAACATTATGGAAAAAAGCTGTAAACTTATTAATAAATGATAATATTAATAATAATAGATACCTATAAAAAAAAAATTAAGGATCTAATAAAAACTATTCCAAATCGAACTCATTGCCGCTCAAAATTGGATGCTTCGAAGCCATAAATCCGATTAATGTACACATACTTATGTATCTCTGGACATATGCCTATATTGTATTATAGTTTATTAACATTATGGAAAAAAGCTGTAAACTTATTAATAAATAATAATAATATTAATAATAATAGATACCTATAAAAAAAAATTTAGGATCTAATAAAAACTATTCCAAATCGAGCTCATTGCCGCTCAAAATTGGATGCTTCGAAGCCATAAATCCGATTAATGTACACATACTTATGTATTTCTGGACATATGCCCCCTTGTGGGTGGGTGGGTATATATTTCCTCAAAATACTGCCTGGAAATCCGAGCTTGGAGCGCATCTACTATAAAATGTGTATACTTTTTGGAGAAACAGTGGGCGGCCGATATAGAGAGGGAGCTCTTAGAGGGAGTAGAAGCTATTTGCAGGGAATGAGGGCATACTTTTGGCAAGCGCTGTGTAGGTAGCTGAAACGGATGATTTCGCTGCTGCAACACAGAGAGAGCCCTTACCCTTTTCCCTTCGTCGCCCTGCAGCAGCGCATGTGTATAGTAGGTGACCTTGACAGTGAACTTGAAATACATGCCACAAGGATTCGCTGTGTCGCTGTGTGTGTGCCTGTGAGAGTGACAGAAAGAGCGAGCGGAGAGAGCCAGCTTTTGAAGAGCTTTCGCTTGGGAAGTGCAGCTGTGAGGGTGGCAAAAGTATATATATGCATACATATCGGTGTATGTAGTCCATATGAATCATCACCGAATGCGACGTGTTGTCTGCAGTCAACGTTTAGTGAAATATGTGCCAGAAATTTCGCTTTCATGTTTCACCTTTATTGCAGGGGTAAAAGAGAGCAAGCAGAGCGGCTGGGAACGAGTGAAAGAGAAAGATAGAATAAAAATGAGAGAGGAGCGCTTTATGCAACGGCAAAGCTAATGGCGAACATATGTTGGCAAGTGCCAAATGATTCACATTCCGATTTCGATTTCGTTTGCCATTCCCCGCCACTTTGATATTGTGCATTCAACTTTGACATTTTTCTTGGGCAAACAGGGTTGATTTTATGCATAAACTTCCCCTGAATGTCAACTGAAAATTAAGACGAAATTGCATGGTTTTATGGCTTTGAACACTGTCTTGGCCAACATGGCGTATGCGCAATATTCGCATTTCTCATCAAACTGCAGTATCTGGCATAAAAGTATTTTATGAAGACTGGCTTTAAGCAGTTCTCAAAGGATAATGCTAAAACTTCCTTTTCTTAATTTGCTAAATAAATATATACAAAAAATACTTGGCTTTTCCAACAATCAATGATGACAAAATATTTATTCTCATGTTTGAACATTTCCAAAGTCAATTAATCAAAGCCCATTTCTAGCATGTAAAATGCTATTTTCAAAACCAATTAACACAGGCACACACCCACAACAGTCGACACACACTTGCACACCTTCAACCTAAATAAACACAGGGGAAAAGCTGTTGGAAACTGTTTTCAGCTTGCTAAAATTATAGAAGAGAAAACACAGGAAAAAAGGGTGAAACTGAAAATTGTATCTGTGCGATAAACGTCGACGAGTCGAGATAGAAAGATGCACACGTAGGCAGAAAACATGCCATACAAGTTGTGACTAAACGTAAAAAAAAAAAATAGATATGGTAAATAATATGATTAAACCAGGTATCACGTTTTTCAATAAAAAAAAACTATCTATAAACATTATATATGTATAAAGGGTTTTAAGAATGAATGTTACGGCTTTAATATTATAGAAAATATACTAAACTTCAGTGAAAAACTTAAGCTCCCTTCCCTTTCCCCTTATTTTCTGCTAACATATTTGACATATTTTAAAGTTTGAACCATTTCTCCCCGTGTAGATGCAAAGGCAAATATATCTGTATCTGCATATTTCATCAGGTGGATTAATCTGAAGGCTATAGCAGCCAAGAATTCGAAATTGCAATCGAAAATTCAATTATTTTCGGTACTTTTCCATATCTGCCAAAAACTGCAAAGTGCAGATAGTGCCGAGGACAACGGAGGGAGGACGTTGGGCGGTAGAGACATAGAGAGAGAGAGAACGCAAAAAGAGAGCAAGTGGTAGTGTAGTTGGTGCATGTGTATGCGGTAACCTTGGGATTGCTTTGAAATTTTAGTTGGGACAAAGGGTGTGCGTCACTCAGAGAGAGTGCCGGGCCAGAGGGAGATGGCGCGAGCGCCAGAGAGGAGAATGGGAAGTGCAGTTGCAGCTAGCGTTTGTGTGTGTGCTTTCAAACTTTTCGCTTTGGCACATTTCTTTGCGACCTGTGGCCATCCCGTTCTCTCGCTCATATACACTCGCTGTCTCTGTTGCATCTTGTTTTTGTTGTTTGCCTTTCGCTCAGTAGTTGCTTTTTCCCTTTTTGTTTTTCTTTTCGAGCGCAAATGCAATTCACGTTCAAGGCCACGCTATATACTTGCAAAATAAATGTGTTTGTGTGTGTTTGCAATCGTCAGTTGTCAACTATATTTTTTTAGTACAGCCACACGGACACTGATGCAAAGATACAGTTCCTTGCATGTATGCATCGGGTATTTAGGTATACACAATCAATAAATTGCAACTTCTCCACTTTATCTCTCTTTCGTTCCATTACCTCCTCCTCCTTTTGGTAGCTTCCTCTTCGCCTTTGTCTTTGCTTATCATCGCTTGTCTCCCCACGTTTCGTGTTTGCCAAACATTGCCAAGAGATAGAGAANTTTCTAGACTAGATTGTGGCTGTGTCTGTTTTTCATTTCTTTGGTTTTGTTCGAGGACTTAGGATGATTTTGAAAGAAAAAGTGTGTAGTTCAGGCTACCTTGATGGAGAAGCTGCCGTTGGGTATGTCCTTGCCGCCGAACTTCACGTTGATGTCATAGTCCCCGGGATCGTTCAGCGCGTACAGGATATCGAAGAAGCCATCCTTCTCGATCACATCAATGTCCACGATTTCGCTGTGGAGTCAAAAGTAGAATATATAAATTACAATTTAGTTTGTAAGTGATAGAGGGATGTACATAGTAAAGACCGGAAAGATTCTTCAATAAAATTATCACTTTTTATACCCTTGCAGGGTATTATAATTTCAGTCAGAAGTTTGCAACGCAGTGAAGGAGTCATCT
>VNJS01016961.1:0-45718 GCA_008042575.1 Drosophila watanabei | reverse complement strand
AACTGAAGCAACATTTTCGGCGTTATCGATAAAACGATAAAAAAAGAAAAGACGCGCGGAAGCCTTGCCACACGCCAAGCGATAGCTGACTCAACTGTACTTAAAGGCGCCTTGACCTTGTGGCTTTAAGGACTTTTCCAGATCCTTTAAACAAGCAGTCTCTTAAGTATTTGTTAAGCCCCAACTTTTGACCATTTTTATACATTTGGCAACTGATTTAATTTTCCATTCTATTTTGGTTTATTTCCACCCAAAGGGGAAAGGGTATTAAAAACCCATCGGTTTGGGTTTTAGCCTAAATCCAGCTGCTGGTCAGGGCTATTTTAGTGCCTTGGTTGCTAAAAAGGAGACCCAGTTCGAATGTTGCCTTATCTTTCTTTGACTTAGGTCAGTCACATTGAGTAATGTCTGCTAATAGTTCAGTACAGTTGCGTGGAAATTAGCTAATAATAATAGGGACTCAATTAAAATTCCAAAGCGATAATGGAGGTGAAGTACTACCAAGTCAGATCTAGGGCCATTACCCAACCACTCGACTCCTCCCACTCGAGCGCACATTTTGCAGTGCCAAATTCCGTTATCGATGGTAACAGGGGAACGACCTTCTTGGGTCTTCAACAGTCTACAGTCTGCCTTGTTTATGCAAGTTCCTGCCGCCAGCCAGACTTTGGCCAAAAGAAATATTTTAGCCATGACTAGGCCAGGGCGTGGAATGCCAACTGCTATCTGCTATCTGGTATCAGCTATCTGCCCCGCTTCCGCGTCAGTCGTTTGATCAAAAACTGTTTTTAGACAGCAAACCCTTTTCGGCTTTATCATACCCTGACAGAGAGTATTATGGGTGCTGGAAATGGTTATAAATCAGAGATTGAGAATAGAAGTAGCAAAGAGATTTTGGGTAAGGTACTAACATACCAAATCTTAAGTCAGGAGAAGGTTTTCTAAGGTTTCTAAAAGATGGTAATGGTTTTTATGAAGTAAAATTTAAATAGCGATTCTTAAGAGTTCTTCTTTCAAACCATTTTTAAATATTACACAAGATACATATAACTTACAAAACACTCCGGCTCGAAGTACCAAAACTAGAAGAGATTTGTTACGCTTCTCTCATTCATCATTTTTAAATCTCTTAATATATGTTATAAAAATTTACTAGATCAATTAGGGTATTTTTTAAAACATTTTTAAATATTACAGAAAAAATATATTTGACTTAGAAGGGTTTCCCTGCTCTGAAAATTTAACAAAACACTCCGGCTCGAAGTACCAAAACTTGAAGAGATTTATTACGTTCCTAAAGGTAGTTCTAATTTGAATATCTCATGAAATATGTTATAAACAAGGGTATTTCCAATTCGTTTATACTTGCTAAACCCTTCTCCTTTGTGGCATTTTTTACACTTTTTGCGTTGTAAACCTGAAACCGTAGCGATCTGAGGGCCCGACACTCGAGTACTGATGTTACGTCTGATTCGGAGCTGATAAAATGCCAGGGCGCCTTTATTGTATTTGACTTGATTTGTTTGGCATTGTCTTGGTCTATCTAATTGCTGTCTACGAGGTGCGAGAACAGAATTCCTAGAACTGTTCGATGGCCAAATACTAGAGGCGACAAGTGTGTAGGATTACTGTCCGCCACTGGGCGACTTTACTGGCGACTTTACTGGCGACTTTGGTGATTCAGTTTCAGTTTCAGTTGCTATTGAATTGCGACGACTCTAGTTACCAATTATGTTGTACTGCAATTTAAGGATTCAAGAAGCTATAGAAACATTGAGTTTTTTAGTAAGATTTTCCACATCAAGATCTCTTTCATTAGTTTTCAGTCGAGAATTTCCTTTTCCAAATGCTAGTGCGTAAATTTTTGTGTTGCATGCCCCTTTTGTGGGGCGCTGTTGTCACTGGTTTGGTTTTTGGTACCATCGACTTTGTTATTGGCAGCCTTGGCTGGAAAATGGTGATCCAGAATGATTATCCTGGCTGGCTGGTGGTCTTCTTCCACAAAATGGACACCAAAGACTGTGTGGTTGTATGCTCGACGGTTGTCTACATTTTGGCCATGGATCACTTCATGTTGACTTTTGGGGCAATAACAGTGAGTCTAAGCCAAGTCTCTGGGAAATTGAATTAAGAAAATGATATATTTTAGGCAAATCACCTGCTGGTTGGTGTCTGGCTTTTGGTCAACATTACAGTATTTGTTTTGACACTCTTCACGGGGTTGATGAGTGGCTGGGCTTTGCTTCGACTTGGTAAGGAAAGGGGTTTATAAATAATACAAAAAACGAGAATTTGTAAGAGTTACTTATTATTTTCCAGTCATCGTGGGTTACTGCATCATTGTGGTAAGATCATACTATGAAAACTTGATAGCACCGCCCACGGAGGACGAGGCCATGATTGACTATATCCGTGTGGAGTACAGTGAAGAGGAAGCTTGAATTTTCTTCTATAATCTATGCAGATTTTTATAGATACCCATTTATCTATCTTTCTATCTATGTATCTATCTAGCTATCTATTTATCTATCTATCCATATATCTATAAATCTATCTATCCAAATTCAACTTTGCTTTCAAACACTTTAACAAAATTAAGTAACAAATGTAATAAATATAATGAATATATTTCAAACTGAATCGTTTCCT
This sequence comes from Drosophila watanabei, assembly GCA_008042575.1. NCBI lineage: Eukaryota > Metazoa > Arthropoda > Insecta > Diptera > Drosophilidae > Drosophila > Drosophila watanabei. Next base: position 43,069 of record VNJS01016961.1, on the reverse strand, counting down.
TTTTTAATCCCCAATCAAATCTCATCTCTTCCCACTCCCTTAAAGTTTATCTTCCTCCTTCCTCAAAAGGCAAACAGGATTAAAAGATAATGAAACTGCACTTTCCGACAAAAGCCGTCAAAAGCCGCCCGCTTCAGACTCATTAAAAATCCATTAAACTCGATAAATTCAGGCGAAAAAAGAGATGGCAAGAGTTGGAGGCTCACCCAGAGAAAGAGACAGAGAGCGGAATAAGCATTTCTTAATAAGCTTTACACAAAATGTGGAGCACTTGGTGACAGTTCCCGTCCCAAAGGGTGAAGCCGAAAAAAATATATATACAAAAAAATAAAATGAAATAAAAGTCGGAAAGTGGAGGGCCGCCGGCCACTTAAAAGCTCATTTTGTGAGTGCATTTCGGTGTTGCATATGCAAATAAATCATTCCGTTTCGTGCTGCTCATGAGATATGCAAAAAATAAAACAAAAAAAACGAAATATATATCGACGGGTTAATGAGCTTCTCTTAAATCGTTTAAGACTACAAACGAGCCAAAACGAAGGCTGATCACGAGCAGTTTATGGCTGCGCATTTATTATAAATTATATCGTTGAGGCAACGGTTTAAAATAATGGAATTAAGTAAACTTTATGAGTGTTAAATTAATGTAATTCCGGTTGGATCTACGATTAGTTTGGAATTCTTGGAATTTTAATAAATAAATAATAAAAACTCAGTTCAAGTTAGCATGTGATATTTATTTATCTCTGTGCAAAGGAATGCTATTATTTATCGCTTAAAATTCATAAATAAATAAATAAATGATCAATCATGAATGCTTTTTGAATTCCAAAGAGTACAAATACTAAATAATTTAGTTTATATAATTATTATTGCCTAAAAGCAACAGTTAGTTAATATTTGCAAACTGAAAAGAAATATAATTTGTCTTCCTAGTTAAAATGCTTTATTTAATACTCAATAATTACAAATAAATAGATACATTTCCCCTTTATATTTATTACTAATATTTAATGACTCACCTTTCACAACCATTCCCCATGCTTGTACAAACACAAATAGAAACTCATAATGAGTGTGAAAGCCTGGGCAAGCAGGGCTTTAGAGAACCATAAAACGTATTTACCAGATACAGATACAAATACCAGATACAGTTGCAGGTTGCAGTTGGTCCGCCGCAGGGTTGAATGACACATTTATCAGGCAATCGATAAGGAGAGCCACCGATCATCGATCCGCTACAAAGTAGTCCGCCCCGCCGGCGGGATATAGTTATCAACGGCATAGCTCCCCGATACAAAGCGGCCTCACAACTTTGTTTAAAACCCAAAAAAAAAGTAAAGAAAACCTAAAAAAAATGGCATTAAATTCACTTTCAGACTGCCTGCCGTGCTTTTTATGCCCCGCGAGTCTCGGAGTCTCGGAGTCTCCTCTAGCTGGAGCGCAGAATTTATGCGCAACCATTAAAGAAATGTCCATAAAACCCTGGCTGCTGGCTGCTCCGCTTAATTAAAATGCCACGTAACATGGCTTTAACCCCAAAGGATTGCCACCAGAGTTTTGGGTTGCAAATTGCACCAAGCACTATATTTATGGCCAAATCGGCATCCTTTTCCCGGCAGCGCCTAATGAGATTTTCCACAAAAGCAAAAATCATAATTTCCACGCGCAACGAAGCGCAACAAATTGCCCGGCAAAGAGGCGTGGCATTTGCCACAGTTTTCGCTGCCACCACACCCACCTAAGGCCTTAAGTGGAGTGGAAAGACTCTAGAGAGAGTGTGAGAGGTTTCCCAGGAAAATCATTTATATTTCAACTTTTGACCTTGACCGCGTCGCCAAGTGTTGATTATTAACCATCACTATCTGACGCTCAGGGATTTTCCCATTTCGGTGACAAGAAAATCGTTCACTCTCACTTTTCACTTCAGTTTTTCGTACAAGCTGAGTGACAAGTTCGATTCGTAGATTAACTGGCCTTAGACAATGTCCAGAAATTTATGGCAGCTCCTACGCAGAAATGTTGAATTTAAAAGTGACTTCAAGTGATATTTCTTCCAAGGAATTCCCGTGTTCATCCTCTAAATATAGTATATACGCCATTCGGAATTTGATTTATCATCGTTGAATAGCAAGTAACTGATCGTATGCAATTGGAATTTCATTAAATTCTATATCACAAGTATAAATCTTATCAGAAAAAACACAGCACAATGAAAGAAGTCACTCCCTCGGTTTGATTTTTGGGTTTCTACTTTCTTAAAAATAACTCGACGAAGCTGAATCTTTTTTTATGACGGGAAGCCAGTGGCCGATTAGGAAATCAATCTTTGATTATAATAATTTTGAAGGGGTTTATCTTTGGAGTTTCCTCCTGCGGTTAAATATCAATTATCCGCAGTGTTGTCCAGCTAAAGTTTGAGGTCTTATGCAATCCTACCTCCAGCGAGGCGTAAGTAATGAATGGAATCCGATACCCGATACCTGGGGAATGGCTCATTAAAATCAAAAAATTTTCTGCACATTAAACCGGCCACGAGATACTGTATCTGTATCTGTATCAGTTTCACCCCAGCAGGAACACGGCTGCACCCCAGGAGCTGGCTTGGAGCTGGTGTCTTGAACCCTTTCGTCGTCCTCGTCCTCGTCGTCGCATAAGGCAACATAATTCGCTTCCGTTTGCCAATCCAAAAACAACAACAAAAAAAGTAGGAAGACAGTAAGGCATAAGGATAAAGATACTGGGAAAAATATTTTAAAAATTATTTTAATCTTGAAAAAATAGTAAAAAGTGTGTAAAATAATAATTAAACATATTAATAGAATTCTAGATAGTTTCTTTGATATTAAAGATACTTTAAAGATACTTTAAATGTCTCAAAAGTTTCTATATAATCATGAACTTTTAATCCTTAGTTTGGATATTTTTAACTAGTTTTTTTTACAGTGCCTCCCAGGAGTAGCCGCAAGGGTTGCCAGAGCCCTTCGACAGCTTCCTTTCTGCGGTTCGCTCCTCCCCTCTTTTCCTGGCATTTCTGTGTGCCAGTTGCCAGTTTCGCGTCCTCCTTCCGCTTCCGTCTTACATGCGACGGAGCGACCCGCAGCGACCCCATAAATCCGCTCACTGTTTGTCTTAGATCGTCCCACTCCCCCCCCCCCTCCTGCTGGGGGGGGGTGTTTTTCCTTTAGTCGCCAGTTATCCTACACATATTTATTTTCCTTTTAAATGTGCTTTTTTTCTTCTTTGCTGATTTTTTTATTGCATCGCAGTGGCAGTTCAATGAACGCATTTGCCGGCGCCATTTGCCAAGTCATCCCGGCCAGCTCCTCCTCCTCCTCCCCGACATATTGCCCATATAAATCGCATATATAGCATATATATATATATATATATATATAGCATGTCAGCACCTCCCCCTTGGCACGTTGTTTTTCTTAAATTTCAAATATCGCCAACATATTACATTCTCATACTCGTCGTTTTTCGGAAGGCACGCAAACATTTTGGCGCACATTTCCGCGGGAAAAGCGGCCGTCGAAATGCCAAAGGGCCAGCAGTGGACCGACCAGGTGGCCCAGGTGGGTGGTGGGGTGGGTGGAGTTTGGGGTGACCTTTTGCAGCATGTTCATGTGCCGTTTGACATGCAACTTGGGGCGCAGCTAAGGGAGAGAGCCCCGGCTAGACTTGTTATGCCAAAAAAAAATAAGGGGGAGTAGGTTTGAATGCCTTTTTTTTAAGCTAGTAACAGTGGCTAAAAATTTGGGGAAATTATATATTGATTTATATAAATTTTAAAAGAAAGTTAAAGAAGAAATTCAACAGAGAAATAATGTATAGCTTAAGAAGAAATTTAAGTGAGAAACTAAGGTTACCAGGAGAGGCTTCTTTTAACTAAAATAAATATTTTACTAATAAATATGCACCCAGCTTTTTAGTAATAAATTTAAGTTAGTTATTTTTAAGGAATTTTAGAAAAAGTTATCCCTCTTTTAACCCACTGTTCAACCCCTCTTTAACCCCTCTCCCACTCACTGATCCATTATGTTATTACATTTACTACAATAACCAAATTACAGGTCTCTCTCTCTCGTGGGGTGAGGCAGTCACTTCCGTTCTATTGATTACATTTGCATTTTGATTAACAAATGATTCGACCCCTGCAGCCAGAGGCTTGTGGATAACTCACTTCCATGGAGAGAACACAACATAGACTCGTGGCAAGTGTTTAGATTTGCTTTAATCACTTTTATTACTTGTCAAACACGAATCGCCCGCCGGCCACGTTTTCCGTGTGTGTGTGCCGTGTGTGTGGGCTGAATATTTTGTTGGCTTTGCGGTTTTTTGTTTACATGTTTGGTAACAAACGGCAAAAATGCAAAGTGTAAATTTCAGTGGTCTTTTGGCCTTTTGCGGTTTCGATACGGCTGGATGACACGTGCCTCCAGGGAGGCGAAAGGAAACCGCAAGATCCTGTCCAGATATTCCGGTCCGGTCGTAAACCAATCTAGAAGGAAATCAATTAGAGCTCATTAGCCTGGCCGAGAGTCGAATCGAAAATAGCCTTGCCAGCAGGTAAAGGTAACTCTCCGGCGATAAGGTGGAGCTGTCCGGGGCCAGAAATCTAAAATATACGATCCGATAGCAAAGTCCGCCGGCAAAGAAAGGCGGATGCCACTGGAGACGATCTGATATAGTCGAGTGTCATGGAATCTTTGTGCCGCTAAAGGAATTTCGCCTCGATTTATTTACGATTTATTTTGATTTCGCTATTCGGGACAATCTTTATGAGGTTTCCTCCGGAGTCGAAATGGTTCGTAAATCACCGACAGCTGTGGCGCTCTAATGCCAGATTCGCACGTCATCCTGGCAAAAAGGAGGGTGGGAATATAGTATATATATATATATCTGTACTATATAGTAGAAATGTGTTTGTTGGGGGACTGTTGTGTTCCCAATTGACTGATAAGCTTTAGGTACTTTCTGATATTTGCCTGGTCATCTTGGGCTTTTGAAAGGGAATCACTGAATTGCATTATTTTTTTAAGAGGAGTAATTTGGGTTGAAGTGTGAAAGGTATAATATGTATATAATATGTTATCAAAGGGGTTCTATTAAATTACTTATCATTTTAAATATATAATAATCTATTATAATTTTTATTTCAAAACTATGCCAAGTTTTAAATGACTTTCTTTTGACTTTTCAAAATATAATTAGTCAGAAAAGAATAATTTATTAAATCAGCATAAACAATTTTGTATAATGTGTGTGTGCTTCTTATTATTAAAATGTTTATAAATAGTGTTGAATATTTTGTTTAGGAATATTTCAAAACTATTTAGACTTTTAAGGGGACATCTTTATTCGGAAACTTGTTCATTATTAACAATTCCATTATATATAATTCTAGGCCACACCATTTCTATACTTCTTGGAAGAACAAATTATATTTCCACACAAATAATTATGTCTAAATATTAAAGGATATTTTTACATCATTATTTGTGCGAAAATAATAATGTAATAATGATGCTAATAATCCAAATAATAATAACAATTGCTCACTTAAAGGCCTTCCGCCCCCATCAATCTCTCTCACTTTGACCTCCTAGGTAACTTTCACCTGTCCAACTACTATTTCCCCATAACTTTTGGCCACACGTCAGGCCAGAAGTGTGACTCATGGCCCAAACATTTTCGCATTTCCTTCGGGCCAAATGGAGGCTCGCCAAAGTAGCTAAATGGCCAGGCGCTTAATCGTAATCAGTCATTGTTATTGATTGGGTGATACACCCCACCACCCACCAGGGGCACACCACCCGCGTTGATTGACAGCAAATCGTGGCGCCTAGAGCGGAGGGAGAGTGGAGGTGGAGAAGCTGGTCAGCAGTTGGCCACAAAGTTCAAGTGGGGGCCAGCGGCGTGCAAGAGTTGCCACAGCGGTCTGTCAGCGCGATAATCAACTGTAAATGCTTAAGTTTATACTGCTCAAAAGTATTAACAATTTGTGATGATCAGCAAGGGAGAATTTCCGGTGGTAAATATAGCTTAATTCCGAGCTAAGAAAGAGGTTAAAAATAATTTCAAAAAAGTACTTAAAGGATAATAAAGCTGTTCGAACTAAAGAAGTATAAGAAGCATAAAAAATTAACTGATATTATTTATTGGTTTATATTAAATACATTCAATTCAGCAGCAATCTTTCTCATATATTTATTAATACAAAAAATTCTGTTAAGCCTCTTAAATCCAGTTTCTGCCTAACTTTTACTTTCCTAATTTTTAATAACTCTTTACTTCCAAAGGTTTCTTATGATTTTCTCTTAATAAATCCCATATCTCCCTTCAAATTTAAAGAAATACCAAGCTTACCAATCTAAACAATTTTTCTTGGCCAAAATGGCAAATTAAATTGTTAAGTTTATTAACCAACTAAGGCTGGCCCGAAACACGCCAGAGTCAAAAAGGCCAAAACGGTAAATGGCCAAGTGGCCAAAATAACAACTAAAAAAAAATATGCAGAAAATCAACGCTTTCGGGCCTTGGCTTGACTTCGGCTAGGAAGCCATTAGGCAGACAATGAGCTGCGTCTTTTTTTAAATGCCTGTCTTTGGCAGGTTCTCGGCCGGCGAACGGCGCATGCAATTAAAGCCAAGTTAAGAGTAGTTGGCCACCCACGCCGCCGGCCAATTAGTTTGATGAGCGTTTTCGGTTGCCGTTGACGCAAAAAATTAATTAGCTTTTTGCGGTAACCGTTAAGCAAAAAAGTTGCCAAAATAAAGATTGATTTGAGTTTTGGGATTTGTTTAACTTGTTGTGTTTGGTTTTTTTCTTTGCCTTTTTGGTAATTTGCTGACCTCGACAGGGTCACAGTTAACCTAATTAATAGCAACTACTTATTTTTAGCTTTGTTTTAGGATTTTTAAAGTGAGAGGCCTTACTTTTAAACCGAAGAACATAGAATGTAAGGGAAGCGGCTAAGATCCGGCTCGAAGGACCAACACTTGAGGGCAATCCAGGCTTTAGAACCTTGAAGAAAATGAAATCAGACATTAAATAACATAATAATAAATTATATCACCCTTTATAAACCAATTTCTTTACAAATCACGTTTCAGGTTTTTCTAATCACAGATTATACCAGCAATTACCTATATACTCTACACTTTGGATTAGATAACTCACTTTAAATATTCCTTGGCATAAAAATTCCCCGACTGAATTTTCCAAGGAATTTCTATATAAATATAGACAAATTTCACCTTTTGAAGAGTTTCAAATATCGCATAAGCAAAGAGCAATCTTTTTTTATTATTTCGCTAATGAACAGCCCTCGGCTATCACTTGACAACTTAACATACTTTGACTTCGACTTCGAGTTCGAGTTGTTTGTAACCGAATCTAATCGGTGGCAATCTTGTGCGGCACATTCCTTGTGACGTCACACCGATAGCAGGCATTGGCAATCGCGTGGGCCCGTGACTTTGGCCAATATTTTTTGTTGCGTTCAGATTCGTTTACGAGAAACTTCAATTGATTTCAGAGGGAGACGAGGCAGTTGGCAACAGCTTTTCGATAAGTTTCAGTGCAAAAAAAAAGTGAAGAGTAATTGTTTATAAGCTTACGAATAAGAATTCTTATTTAAAGAATTGGCGAGCACTTAGTCATGAGAGTGATGAAATTCTGTGGGAGAACCTTTGGACCTTCGATGGGTGCGATATCTGTTGATTGACAATAAACCCGAAACAAATCCCACTTAAGGTCTCTGTTATTTTCACTTCAAATGCGAAACGTGTAATTATCATTCCGAGTGCCGAATGTTTGTTGTTGAAATTGAAATGACAAAAAGGGAGTAGAAGTAATCCTCATTAACCAGATGGTAACTTTTATGAAAAGTACTTGACATGAAGGGAAACTAAGGGTAACTGTGGTCAAGGATGGTTCTTTAATTGAGTATCTAATATCCCTTTTTCTATAGACTCTGAATTAATAGTCTTAGATACTTTAATTGAGTATCTCATATCCCCTTTTCTATATAGACTCTGAATTAATAGCCTTAGATACTTCTCAGTCACTATAGTTCTCTCTATAGTTCTTAATCTCTTAAATCCCTTTAAATTCCCTAATTACCTCCCTTTTTCGCACTCAATCCATCTGGATTCCCCTGATTAAATACCTAATTTAACCCGAATTAAGTGGGTCTTGGAGTGCGGCACAATCGAATCCAATTGAAGCCAAAGCCAATCCCCATCGGTCTCTGTGCCAAAGTGCGTCCACCGAGTGCCTGTCATTGGTCCTCAATGGCAACCGTCGAAAATCAGGCATCAACGGACTACGGACTATGGACTATGGACAGCGGACATGCCACATCGATACTGACAATGGCCCATTATCGGGGATTACAAGGACTGGCCGAAGGGCCGCAAAAGAGCGAGAAGCTCACGACTGCTCACGGTGCACAAATCGCCATTGTTTCGCTTAACAAAAGGGGATTGCCCAAGGAGCAGTAGCGCCCCAGTCCTCCTCCCTCGTTGTGTCCATGTCCATGTCCATGAATCGATTGTCTCTCTCAGTGGACCGAGCCGCGCCCCTCATCTTCCTGTCCTGAAGCCATTGTCAATCAATGTTCAATCAACTGCTGCATTTTTGGCAACTTCCGCTGGGAGAAGTAAGTAGAGTAAGGGCCCACCCACATGACACACTTCCAAGGCACTGAGAGAAAATTAGGGGGGTTGTTTTTAAGATAATAAAAATAAAGAAAAATTTGGAGAGTTCTCTTAAGGTTTTTGTAGAAAATGAAGGATGTTTTTAAAGATAACTTTGTATTAACTTCTAAGTAAAGTCAGCTAAGAAGGTCACAAATTTGCTTTATTTCTGTGAAAACCTTTTACAAATTAAGAAGAGATTATATATGAATTTTTTTCTGTTAGTGTCCTGCCAACGGATGTCGCATGCGGGTCCTCATTGTGACCCTAATCGCTTTAAATTGCGATACACTTAGGGGTGTTTCCGCCTTTATGGCATTGTGGGTGTTAACCGTCTTTATGGCCAGCCGGAACTATTGCCATTCCCGACAACGATTTAGTTTTGGATTGATATTTGGAGTGTGTGAGCTCACACAGGAAACATATCCCGGCGAGGGCGTGGCCACCGCCCAGGACCATGGCTGCCATCACAATGTCCTCGAGCCTCAAAGGTTCGATCGTCTTAGTTTGTGTGGGAAAAAAGTGCAGGAAGCCCGCCTTCACGGCCAGCTCATGGACATCCCCCACGAGTTTATTCTGCAATCCGCTCTCGAAGAGCCGCTGGATGTGGTCATTGTAGAGCCGCTCCAGCACCCAATTCTGGCGTATCACCTGGACGGCCCAGGTGTAGCCCACCGGGTCGGTCAGCTTCTTCATGCGTCGCCTGCGCAGGAACTTTTGCTGGTACAGGTAGAAATCCATGCGGTCCTCCGAGTCCACATAGGCATAGCTAGAGTCCAGGTTATCCCTGAGCTGCTTGTGCAGCTGCTCCTCCACCAGGAGGAACCGCTCCCTCAACTCCTCGGAACTCCCATAAATCGAATTGGGTCGAAGGTTGTGCTGCTGCAGCAATATGTTGACATTGGCCGCCTTCAGGTCGGCCAGGTTCTCGATGGGCCGCTGGTACAGCTTCGTGGTGAGCATCATGGAGAGCAGAGCCACGTACAGATTGGACAGGACGAACCCAATGGCGAAGAGTAGGAGCAGTAGCATCACCCTGGAGTTACCAGAGCACTGCGGCAAAGAGAGCTCCCGGGTCAGCAGGGTCTGCACGGCCAGCAGGAGGTACTGACCCACATCCCACTCTCCGTAGTGCCAGCGATGGAGCAGGGAACCCATTACGCCCATGTAGACCACCATCAGGCCAATGCCCAGCCAGACGTACAGGTCAAAGGGCCTGAAAAAGTAGTGGAACTTGTCGATGGGATTGCCAAAGGGCGCCATTATGGCCACGCGATTCAGGCGAACCGGCTGGCTGGTTGGGTACATGTACGTCCTTATGAAGATGCTGCCACAGGCATCCGTCTGGTTGTCCTGCACCAGGTTGAGGCACTCGTACGTAAAGTATCTCCTCAGACCGGGAAAGGGTACTGGCTTAAAGGTGGCATTGAGTTGCTCAGCAAAAATCTTGAACATGGCTATAATGCTGCCTTTATAGCGATCTTTCGAGTTGGGTAACTCCTCCTCGTCCACAAAGCAATGGGGGGGATCATTGGTCACTAGGACTCGAAGGGGATAGCCCCTTAAATTGCGTTCATCTCGGGATTTTATATACATTTGTAGATTTGTGGGTATAATTTCCAAGTAGGGATAGGGTCTTACAGTCCACAGTTGCTCTTCTTGGGAGGCGTAAATTAATAAGTATGAAAATCCCGCATCCCAGTAAGCTTTGCTGATTTCTTTATAACTTTTCTCCTTATTTTTATCCGTATCTATAAGCAATATATCGTTATATTGCCTGTCTGTTAAGTAAGATTTCAGAACCTCCACAGTTATCAGATTAAAATCCAAATCTGCTTCTAGATTCATTATAATCAGCACAGGTTCATCGTGTTTCGTTTTAAACTCTTCACTTATGTTGTTGAAAATTAATAACTTTGGTTGGTTTGTCATCAAGTTGAGTTCTTTGAAGGATTCCTCGGTAAAACCATAATAAATGTGAGTTTTTATTTTTAACTTTAAAGTTAATTCATTGATTATTGTCTCTGGATTTGTTGAGATACTTTTTATGAAGAGAATTATTATTAGAAGAATTTTTAGAAGCAACATCTTGAAAGGTTTGTAAACTAATGAAGCTATTTTCTTGGTTAACTAACAAAGAAAACTTGGCTAGTTCATTTAATTAACTAATTGGCATAAGCTAATTATCAATTAATTATAGCCTTGTAAAGGTGAAAAAATATGTAATTAGAAGTGATTGAATTAAATTTGTTTGCGTAAATGTGAGTAAGTTCTTAATTAAATTAAGTGTTTATTCTTAGAAGAAAAAGCTTTCAGTAAAGTATTATTTATTATAAAAAAAGCTTAAAACTCTTTAAGTATTATATGAAAATATCATTATATAAACTAATTTTTAATTTTATTATTCAAAGTAGAATTATGAAAAATCGGCAAAATATTATAAATTTACTAAGAAGTTACTTATATGTTTATTTTTTACTAATTCAAAAACACCAAAAGTGAAAGTATTTTCTAAAAACAAAGCGCATTTATTTATTATACTAAAGCTATCAATCAATTGTTATTTTAGACTTAAATACATAATTCAAATACAACTCTTTTAAATAATTTCCTAAAATATTTTTAAGACTTTTTTAAGAATTAAAAACATACATTTAATGAAACCAAAAATTGTTTCTTTAAAAACGCAAAAATCCAAGCAGTTAACAGTGCAACAACATAGCTCAACTTAACATTTTCTTGCACCCACTACTTTAACAGTTCGAACAACAGGTTCGAACGTTAACAGCTGCTAATTTAACATTGCATGTTGCACACTGCGTGTCAGCAATTATCGCATGCAATAAGTGCTCAGCACTGCAGCAGAAATGGCCGCGCTCACACGCACACAACCTCGCACACACGGCCACTTTCACGCTAAGAGACACAACAAATGCGCAAGTTTTTCAAACTCTTGTGCCTCGCTGTTAGGTGGCTGTTGCGTGCTGCTGCTGCCGCTGCTGCTTCTGCTAATGCCGCTGCTGCCGCTGCTGCTGTTGGTGTGTGGAAAGGAAGAAAAAAAAAACACAAAACCGAAAAATGTCGCACGTTTCGATTCGGTTTAGTCTCGATAATTCAATCGCCCTGCAAAGACGTGCAACGCTAAGGCAACGCCCGATTTAAAGCTTACGTACACAGCACCTTACGTTACGTTACCAGCAAAAACGTGCCCCCTTTTTGGATAATAAAAAAATAAATTGCAAAATATTTTATTATCTGCGCCGCGCGTGTGTATGTGCCGTGTGTGAGTGTGTTAGCCAGAAATGAGTTTCAATTTCATTTCGTTTTGAACGCCAAGAAATACTCGAGAATATTTCAATAAAATATTCAAATATATAAATAATATTTGTGAATGGGAAATGTGCTTTATCGGAATTATCGAAAAAATCGGTCAAGCGTGGCGATTAGCGATTACACTGCCGCTCCCAATGTCAGCCGATAGCCGCGCCGCCATCTAAATTTTAGTTTACTGCTCTGATCCGGCAGTAAATGGGTTAAAATTATGTACATTAATCGCCGAATGAATGTCGAATCAGTTAGAGAGACTGCTGTTTTTTATTGTGAGTATAAATATATATATGTCGATGTACTATATAATAATGATCGATGGAGGCCTGGCCTGGAAAGTGAAGGTTAAGGGTGTTGTTAATCGATTACAATTACAGTTCTTTTTATGGGGAATGTAATCGAAGAGTGCAATCGGATTTGTAAGAGTTTAATAAGATAATAATAACAAAGAAATAAAATTAAAATATAAAGGGAATTTCTTGAAGTTTTTAAGGAACCTTTAGGGATATTTTCTAATTTTTTTTAGGACTTTGATATATGTTTTGACTTAAGAAACTTTGAGATATTATGTCATTTTTAAAGCTTCCAGGAAACCTTTCTATTGAGTTCAAGATTTAGGCTAAGAAGTTAAAGAAGGATTTTAAAATATTTGGGAATATTGTGGAATAAAGGAAAGGATTATGATATATATTATTATATAATTTATTTATTTTTGAAAAAGGAAAAGGATATTGATATATATTATTATTCTAGAAAATTAAAGGTGTTAAGGCCCCACTAAAGCTTCGATAAAACAAGTTATTTTCATGAAGAAAGGCTTGACAAAGTATATAATGTTTATTATAAAAACCATTTTAAAGACTTTTACGAACTTTTAAATTTCCAAAATTTATTTTAAAATATTCTAAAAAGACTTCAATTCTTTATAGTAAATATTCTTTAAAGTCCCCATTGATTTACAGACCTTTGTCTTAACATCAAACGGCTGGCTTCTTGCCTTAACTAACCAACTTTTTGAGATTTGAATTGATTGAGGCGCCGGTTTGTGATATGCGGGGAAGACCCTTAACTTTACCGCGCCACCGGGCGGGCGGCCCTCGTGCTTAACCACTCGAATGGCAATACCCTCGAATCTATAAAGCACTAAAAAACTCAAACTCTCATCAAGGCCCCTCGAAGCCAAGCATCATCGCAGAGGCTCCCCCTTCGTCCATTCGCAACTATCAAACTGTTGGGGCCACAAATTAACCAAGTTACAAAGGCCAAAAGCACTTCCTCAATACTAGTAAAAAAAAAATTAATAAACTCAAGAGAAAACCCGCCACCCCCTGCCCTGCCCATTCCACTGAACGAAATAACTCTCCAGTTAGGTAGCTTCGAAATCTTATCAAAGGCGCTCGCTTTGTAAATGCTATCGAGCTATCGGGGAGGTGCCTCAAATTTATGCCCGGGGTAACCTCGTTTCGATCCCCGGTAAGCAATGTGCACCGCCACATTTTCCCAAGCAATAATACACGGAGAGAAAATTAAGTTAATATAGGAATTTTTACATTAAAAATAGGTTTCAATCTAATAAGTATTTTTAGAAGAAAATTTATTGTGAAGTTTATCATAGAAAATGCTTAAACCTTTCTTTTAAAATCTCTAAAAAATAACCTTATATAAATACTATTTTTGTATAATAAGTATTTTTTTCAAGTGCTTCTTTCGATACTCGTGGTGGGTGGCAGCTGGGCGGGGTGGGGCAGTGGGTGGCTCAGGCCTCTCTAGTAAAGTGAAGTGGTAACAAAAAAAGCCAAGGGTCGGCGGCAAGCAAACGCATTATTTTGTAATTATCGACAGAGTTCTAATAAATAAAGCGTAGCAAGGCCCCACACAAAAGAGTTTTTCGTTATATTTTCCTTTTTTGGGTTGATGAAATTATGAATGGAGATAAGGTGTGGCATGTGCGAGGGAAGAGATAGATAGATTTCATTCAGATTTTTGTTAAGAAAATTAAAAGCAAATAAATGAAATATAATAATAAAATAGTTGCATAAATATTGACACTAAAAATAACTAGAGATAGGAAGAAGTAGAGCAAAGTTACAACGCCATTGAGACTTTTACAATTTCCTGGGCCTTAAGTTAGTCACTAAGTCTGCCTCATAAATTTAGAAATAAATCTAAAAATAAATCAAGAAATAAATCTAAAAATAAAAGGAATAGAGCTTCAGGCAAATATAATATAAATTCCATGGTCAAAGTGTGCTCTCATTCATCATTAAATAAATAGAGAGAGAATATTGTCTAGCTAAAAAAGAAAGACGTAAAAAATTACAGAAATAAAATGCAATTGAAACTTTTTACAATTTCCCAAAGTGCTATAAATCCTCGAATAAATCTTGTAAATTTTGCACCAGAGCTTCTGTAATAATAATGCGACATTGCTTGGTCAAAGTCAACGGGAAATTATGGATGTAAGCACCTGGGACTGCCACATATGGCAGGTAAATCTGGCTCCTAAATTGATTTACAACCTGACCTGGCACAATAACACCTCTAAGACCCCGCAGTAATTTTTTTCAGAGGAGGGGAAAAGGGAAGCCGGCCGAAAACAATAAATTCATTAAATCAAAGGCGCGATTATTAATGAATGTAATAAAATATCAAAAGGAGAGAAAGACAACTAATCAAACATGATAAATTACCCAAGGAAAGGGGGGTCTACAGTTGGGGTAAAGGCTACCGGCATACCCTTTATAAGGGGGACACTCCATGATGACATGGAATACTTTTGTGCTGTGTGTGTTTGCACAGTATCAAAGTATTTGTCGTGACAAGGTGTAAACATTGGTATGCAATTTAGGTTCGATATTGTTTGGTTACTTTTTCGTATCTGATAGATACAATTATTGATGGCCCGCTGAAAAAGATAGCGCAGCGATAAGGCCAGACACAGGAGAGCAAAAATTAAAGAGAGCAAGAAAGAACACGGAGAAAAATAGTTATTAATATATTTTTATTTATTTCCAGGTGGTGATTTCAGGTGCATTATGTACAGTAGAAGATTTCGTAATAATGTCACAGTGTGCACACAACAAAGCCATACACCTAGCTGCGGAAGGAACAGTCTCAGTGACAGACACTTCACAGATCCGTAAGTAATTTCCAATAAATTTACTACTTAACCCCACTGACACCTCACCTCAAGTGCTAGAGTCTCGCTCGTTTTTGTTTATTGACACGTCTGCAGGAAATGTCTTCACATTGCCATCTAATTTACAATTTCCAAAAATCTTTCTTTTGCCTGTGAGCTCCAAAAAAACCTTTCACAAAAATAAATATCCCCAAGAAGCAAAAATATTTCAACAATTTACAGTAGTTTGTTGCCGCCGCCGTTATTTTTTGTTTGTTTGCTTTCATTTCCATGACAATGATGGGTTAAGGAGGGGCTCCACTTGACCAAAAAATAAAAAAAGAGGGTAACAGAAAGTGCCACAATTGTCGAATATTATTATTAATAATAATAATGTTGCCAACTGTCAGCTCAAAGCGTGACGAAAGCTACTCGAGATGAGGTAACAGCAAAGAAAGGAATTTTAAATGAAGCTGGGAAAGGTTTTTATTGGTAGCTTTCTTAAGTTTTTTAGAGTTTAAAAATTATTTTAGGGGATTAAGAATAGTTCTAGGTTGTGATTTGAATTGTTAAATATTTCTGTATATTCAAAGATACTTTTTAGAATTTACAGAAATTTATTAATGTTAAAATTCCTACTTCAAACTCGCATAAGAAATATTTTCCTATTAAACTATCGTTTTAAACTGTGATAAAATCATCATTTAAGTAAGCTCTTAGTTTATTTAGTTTAAAAAAAATCACCAAATTAATATAACAACATAATCAGCAACTTAATTCACTGGCAAACCCTATTAAATAATCCATTTTCAATATTAAAAAAAACCTCTCTATCTGTGAGTTACCTCTCCGGCTTGCAACATTTGTGGGTCAGCAGCCATAAAATGCGTAATTTATTGCAAAAAGAAGAGGCAAACAAAAGGAAAATTTGCTACGCTTTGGGTCAACTTTCACTGAACGAAAAAACAACAACAAAAATAAAATGAGAGAAAAACAACCTTTTCGGGTCTCGAACTATGGCCAATTAGAGCCGCTGCAGCTGCTGCTGGCCTGGAACCCGAAAAAAAGAGAGATACAAGGACCAGCACGAGCTACGCAGGCTTCTCTCTCTCCTTCACAGCAGGATAATAGGAAAATAACAGCAGAGACAATGGCGGTTCAGGAGAAGAAGCGAGAAAAATGCTGGAAAATGCAGCAACAACAGGTGCAAAAAAACCTTTCCAGCTGGTCCTGCAGGACCCCGAGAACACACAACCACTTAAGGCTAATGTGCGAAAAGTTCCCTTTTGTCAATTTGCACGCCCCGAGCCTCGGCTTCATTCATTTGCATGACTAAGCTCAGGTAGTAGGGGATTATCCCGAGTCCTTGGTCCTTAGACCTCACCAAATGCGGGTTTATCCCACTTGTTTGGCCGGGAATTTCCCCTCTGGTCAACCGAATCTCCGATTATCTAGAAAAAGATGCAAGGGGGATGCCAGGCTGCTAATGAATCCTGACATCTCAATCAATTTCGGGGAGGTGGAACTTTCACCACCCCAAAACAGAACACAAACATTTTCCCCCTTTTCTGTTTTCCATTTTCCCAAAAACAGAAGCGTGTGGCCACACGTCTATAAATCACACGATTTAATTTCAGACCAACAGAAGGCGAAAATTGTTGAGGTGGCACACGGCACGGGATATATATTTCTAGGACTGCAACTGCATCCAGGGGGAACCCTGGAACCCATAAAACATTTTATAGCTCATCATGTGCGGTCATAAATTTAAGAACGCAATCAGCTCTGTGCTATATAGTCTCTCGTTCTCTTTGAGATCGGGGCGTTGCCCAATCAACACCTAAGCCCTGCCCCTGGGATGCATGTAACAAGTAACGCAACCGTTAATTTCTTGATCAAATGATGAACACCAAGTCCCTTAAGGCCATTGTTTCGTACCCTTTTGGGACTCTCTGAGGTATATCTGTATGATATATATGATGCTATATGCCAGGCTTGTTTGCCTTGTAGTTCATTAAAAATGTTTAGCATTGTTCAGCATCATTGGAGGCTGCAGCGCCATCAGCGAGATCAATCGGATCTTGAGGTTCTCAGCCAGCAAACACGAGTCGGTGAAAAGTATCTTTGAAGTTGAAGAGGTTGAAGCGCCGCTGTTAAGGTTTAAAAAAACTGATTTATTTGCTTTAAAAGTAGGAACTTTATGAGTAAAAAATATTTGGATTTAAATATATTTCTAACAAAATTAAATCACTAAAAGAATTTCTCTTTATAAAACTTCTTATTATTATCTTCTCTAGAACTTTATTGAAATTATTTTTCTTACATTTAAGAAACCCGCTGTTAAGGTGTAAAAAACTGATTTATTTACCTTAAAAAGTAGGAACTTTGTAAGTAAGAATTATTTGGATTCAAATATATTTCTAACAAAATTAAATCATTAAAAGAAAATCTCTTTATAAAACTTCTTGTTATTATCATCTCAAGAACTTTATTTCGATTGTTTTTCTTAGATTTAAATCCAATTATTTACAAGCTCCCTTATAGTACCTTTAGTTACCTTTCTCTTTCCCCTTAAGTTTAGGTATTTATTATATAAATTCCAAGCCCATTCATTCACCTTTTTCTCCGTTTGACTTACCTTCACCTTCAGTCCAGGTCTTGAACAAATTTTGGTAATCCTTTTCTACCTTTTCCTATCTCTGGCCAAGAGATCTCGATACCTAACCTGGTCCGTAGAAATCCCTCAATGACTTTGCCGCTGGAAAAATCTGAAAAATCCGAGACCCAGACTGAGACCCAGACGAGGAGGTGCTAATAATGTGGGAAATATTTAGCACCATCATTACAAACATCATTAAAATATAAATAGATGTGTTTAACATCGAACACCCAAAAGGGAAAACCTGCAGCAGAAAGTTCGAAAGGCAGAAGAAATTCCAAGAAATAGCACTGTCCATTTTTTGTCTACTTTTTTGGAGCTATAGTCATTGAACCTGCTGCAGATTCATCAATTAACGCCCCAGAGGGAGACAGGGGACAGGGACGGCGGCGAGCCCCTCTTCAGTGTTCAGTCAGCAAATAAATGCATTTCCGTTGCCGTTGCCATCACAAACAAATTTCCAAGAGACGCCGACGATCAAGCTGAAGCTGAGACCGAGGCCGAGGAAAATGTTGAAAAAATGTTGTTCCCAAAACAGATTCGAGCCCGATTCTTTTACCTACCGCCGTGGAGAGAGACAAAAAAAAAAAAGGGGCTCAGACGGTTAAGAAAACATGGTCAACAACAAAGCCGAACAAGTGTACCGCTTGCCGATCGTCAGTTCGACAGTTTTTGGTCAATTGCTTCACTCGATCTTTCGTTGGACTGGGTTATATATATATGTAGATATATATATACTCCCCTAGGTAGATAGAGGAGACCTGCATTGATTTCCACTTAACGCTTCAAAACTCAAGTGGCCTTTGCAAGCCAAGTTTACAGTTGAAGTAAATGCGCTTTCGGTTCGTTCGTTCGTTCTCTCTGTGTCTTCTGTTCCAATATTATTGTTTCCCACAGTTGGTCCGAAAATATTTAAGCGCCAATTTGATGTAGTTTTTCCCTCTGCTTCACAGTAGTTTTTCCTTTTCTTCTTTTCTTTTTTTTCTGGTCTCAAGTCAAGTGTCTCCCCTTCGAATTTGAATAACAATGCCTCTCGGCATGTCATCAAAGCTGGTGCTTTCTTTAAAGAAATTCTCTTTTCAACTTCGATTGGTAATGAGCGATCGTTGGAACGTTTGATCTCCGGTTAGCAAGGAGCTGTTGCTGTCAGCAATTACGCACTTGAGGAGCACAATGGAGCAGGAGGGAAGGTGGAGCTAAAGCTAGTCAAATCGATCCCTTTTTTGGTATCAAAAGTTTCCCGGAATCTGTGATTGTTTAGCGTGGGAATAGGAATTGGGAAATATAATTTATTAGAAAAATGAATGAAATTTGTAAAGGAGAAGTCAGCAAAGAATCCTGGAATGAAATCTGAAGTTTATCTATAAGAAATTAATATGAATGGGATCTTAAATTATATATTAAATCTTCAAAGACTTCCCTTAGCTTCTCCTAGAAATTAAGGATAATCTTCACCCCTATCCTTACCCCATCTTAATCCCCTCTTAAAACCTTCCCTTATCAAAACTTTCCTAGGCCACCGAAATCATGTTCTAATCAATAAAAACCCTTTAGCTTCGATTATCTGTGAGATAATCAAGAGCAGAGACCCAACTCAGACTCATAACTATAGCACACTCCACACGGCACACCGTTAAATTGTGCATTTTACGAGCCAAAAAATAAAGAACAGAAACCTAAACTCAAAGCCAGAACCGAAAAGCCATTAAAGACCTGGCCAGGGGATAAAACAAACGCCGCCGATCGATGATCAGTGGGGCAATAAATTCATCAAACAAATATCGCTAGGGACTAGGAGCTGCGATCGACATGAATATTAAAAAAGAAACCACAAAACCGTAATCAGGGCATTATGATCGCCGGCGATCCCCGGAAAACATATCAATCTCTGGGCCACCGTTGTGGACCTTTTTTGGCCATTAACTGCCTGCAGACGACGGCCTAATGGACATGATCTTTCGTCACTCCCCGAAAAGAGGGAATGTACCTTTTTTTTTGTATGGCTCTCAGCGATCGATGGATAGATCTGTAGGCCTCATCCCTAAATACCCTTTAAATTGAACTTAATTCCTGTTCGTCAGCGGCATTTATCATCGCTCGTATCAGCAGCAGGAGTAGGGACCTTCCGGAGGAGTTAACCCTGTCCTTGAGTGGTGAGATATGCCATCTCTGGGATAGTTTATATAATGGAAGCTGAGCATTCTGGCATCTGTTGTTAAGGGATACAAGTCCTGTTTTGATGAGGATAAAAGAGAAGTGAAGGATGTAAAAGAATTTATTTAAATAATGATTTGTTTCTCAGATAGAAAACAAAAACTACAGTCAAGGATATATAGAAAAGAAGGAAGTATTATGTAAATAAATAAATATTATTATTATCTAGTAAAAGATTTATATATTTATTTTTATTCTTGTAAAGGATTTCCTTTTGCTTCTTAGAGAAACTCTTCTTATTTATAGCTACCCCCATGATTCATATATAATAAATTCCCATCGATAATCCCTACTGTCTCTCCTCAATTGATTTACTCTAATTTATTTTAAGCATTTCCCCCGAAACAAAACGTTCCGTGTCATTTTGGGGGCACGGAAATGTCGCAAGCTTGAAAATAAATAAATAATTTGTGGTCCAGGCCAAGACTTGATGGCTGTCGGTTTGATCATTGCGGCAGAACGGAAATGGAAACGGAAAATGCATTCATTTGTCAGCCAAATAAATCAATTCACGTTGGCCAACTTGAAGGCGCTCTCCTTCTGGAGAATTCTTTTGCTTGATTTTTTTTCCTTCTGTTCAGCCAAGGCGCCGCTTCTCCACTTTCCAATTACGTAAAAGGGCAGGATTGCGTGCAGCAATTGAACAAAANCAGGATTTCTTGCAGCAATTGAATAAAAAAAAAAAAAACTCAACTGGGTTCTTGTGGTGCAATCGCAATCGGAGCGGGTTTGAGACTACCGTTTAATGAGCTTATGATGATGATGATGGTGGGTCAGTGATGAGGATTTGTCTTTATTGGGGAGGAAAATTGGGTTTTTTTACTAACTTATGGTCCTTGAATTGTTAAAATTCGATAAAATACGATACGGATATTTCAGCTTGAAATACATTTTCAGCTTTTTTTAACATTACATTTTATTACTTTCTTCAAGAAATTTGGTTTGATTTAGTTTGAACTCCATTATAAATCAGGCATCTTCACTAAAAAATTCTGAATAAATTTATCTTTTTTTGTGTATTTAATATTAATATAAATACATTAAATTTTAATAGCAATGAGAAACAATAAATATATTCAATGCAAATCGAAAGCAAAATGAATATATGGTACATATATTTTAATCTAATTATTTATTTTTATTATTAAACATACTTAACTATTCTAAAATAACTTAAAAAATATATATCAAAGCCTTCTCTTTCATT
This sequence comes from Drosophila watanabei, assembly GCA_008042575.1. Taxonomy (NCBI): domain Eukaryota; kingdom Metazoa; phylum Arthropoda; class Insecta; order Diptera; family Drosophilidae; genus Drosophila; species Drosophila watanabei. The sequence continues at coordinate 21,839 of VNJS01016961.1, read as the reverse complement.
TTTATTATTTTAACTCCAAGTTATATCCTTTTTCCTTTTTTTTGTGTGTTTAGAAAGATTATAAAAACATTAAATATTAATAGCAATGAGAAACAACACATTTATTCTATGCAAAACGAAAGCAAAATGAATTTATAGTTCATATTAATTCTTCATTTTTATTATTTGACATACTAAACTATCCTAAAATAATTCCCTTTATTTATTATTATTTTAACTCCAAATTACATCCTTCTTCCTTCCAATTTCTGATACCTGACGCCACTGCCACTGTGGCATGACTCAAACTCGAACTTCAAACAGCCATTTTCCCCCCGACTCCCTCTTAGTCTCCTGGCTCCTTTCATGTCCCCCCATACCTGTGCTTTTTTTTTGGGCATGCAAATGGGGCTTTTAATCATAAAATACCTGTGTATTTTGGGCAGTTGTTAATGGCAGGAGGAGGAGGCGTTCGACATGCCAAGGAGCAGCAGTTAGCTTGCGTGTCTCCGGCTTGTTCCATGAACGGCACGCAATCCCCCGAAAGGGGCAAGTGGCATGGGGAACGCTATCCGTTCGCTTAATTCAAGTATCTGTTAGATGACAATGCGTGCCTGCCGACACCTACTCGTAGTACATTGGTGTAGTGCTGGTAATTGTGTGCTTTTCCGAGGAAATTGCCATTCAATTGGCACATCATTTGCCCCGCTGACGTAACCATGAACTTGGCTCTCGGGTCTAGACCACACTCAGACAGGGTCTGGAGTCTCTTGGCCGGATGGCCAAATGGCAATCAAGGCTTTTTGAGGCTTCTCGAGGCTTCCAGCCTTTAATAGAGTTATCCCCGGTGCCGATCTGTCGGCACATAAAATGTGTTCGCTTATCGTCTTATTAAAGGGTCGCAGTGCCGCCCAAACTGGATTTTGGCCAACATAAACCAAAAATTAAGGCTAAAATCGAAGGGAAGAGGGTCAATAGCCTCTCTGGCAGAGATTAGTGCAAATTATGAAATGTGTGTAGGAAGCGCCATTAAGGTAGAGAAACTTTGAAAAGGAATAAGGAAAAATGAGGTAAAAGGACTAAAGATTTGGAAGAAGTTTAAGGAAAAATAAGGTAAAAGGACTTAAGAATTGGAAGATGTTTAAGGCCTTAAAAAAAGAAACTAGAGAGTGGTTTTTAAATGGCTTTTTATTAACAAAAAATAAGTTATTTCTAGTAATTAAAATATTAATTTTTAAAGCTTCACATAAAGTTAATTAAATGCAAAATGGAATGTTAATACCTAACTCAAATATTTACATCTTAAACGCAAAACAATTTGTTATGTCTGGAAAATTTGTAAAGGCTTTTATGTAAATGAACTTACTTCATGTACAAAATATTTACTTAAAGCATAGTTAATGTGTAACCGAAAACATTAACAAAATGTTATTCAATGTGAAAATTCAGCTCTAAACAATTTAGTGGCGCCAACATAAGTGCAAACAAGAAACAACACCAAAATATTTATACAAATGGAAAGGAATTCGAGGCCTTACTTGCTCCCCCAATACCTTCCCCTTCCAATATCTCACCCAATATTCCCATAGCTTAAATTTCATGCTTTTCGCCATAAAACATGAAAGCGGAGCTCGGCAAAAAACAGCTTGGTTAGTGCTTTATTACAGGCTTAGTTTTTCCAGCGAATCAATTTGCAAATATTCCCAGGAAGGGCACACTCTTTACACCTGAAGCCTTAATTAAGTCCTGTCGGGCGAGAGCTGCTGCTGCATAGACAAGGATCTCTCTCTCTCTGGAAAACAAACAAACGAAATTGTTAAAGTCGAAATAATGACGCGCGAAAAAACAATAAAACAAAGGCGGACGACTGCAAAACTGAAAACAGAGAAAATAATGTTGGCTGGCAAAAATGACAGACAATAAAAGTGGCAGGAGCAGGAGCAGGAGGAAGGAGATGTCGATGAAAAAAACCCAGCTGGCCGCACTTGGCACCTTGAGGCACCAGGCCCCGATCCTGTTGTTGGCCACACAGCGTCAAACTGGACAAGGACATGACGTTTTTATTATGCGATGCGCCCCATCGGGACACAAAGTTGGTAAAGGGAAAAGGAAAGACAGACGGCGGCGCCCTGCCGGGAAACCCGACTCATCGTCGTCATAGATCTCTCTCGTGTTCGGTTTTTGGCCCTAAACTTTTGTTTTACGGCCCACGAGCTGAGGGAGGAGCGTAAATCAAAAGGTGTTACCCTTGAGCTAGAATAGCACAAGTCCAGGACCTGGCCATGTTTCCCTCTGCATTGTTGGTAATTTCAGCTAATTAATGGCATCATTACAGGGCCCAGTCTTCGGTTGAGTCTCCTTCTTGGACACGTAAATAGTTCCTCTCTGTTTACCTTTACCTCGAAAGGATAATTATGTTGTAAGTGGTCCAGACACGCCCGCCGATCTGGATATGGATTCGGTGTGGATCCTTCGGCAAAGTAAACAGTTTTGCAGGGAGATCGGGGAAGATTTTGGGTGGTCTCCACTTGAGAGTTCAAGTGGGAGAAGGGAAAACCTCAGGAGAAGTTGGGAAATTAAGCTGGAAGTCTTAGTTTACATTTTCTGGAAACAAGAAATATTCTGAATTAGGAAAGAAATACATTCATTCGTGGGAGTTTTTAAAGAAATAAATTCGTTAAAATTCAAAGAAAAATATAGATTAGAATGAGAATAGTTATCATATCTTTTTAAGGTTTTTCTTATGATCAAGGCTTTTTTTAAAGAATATAAAATTTACTCTCAAAAAGCTCTATAATAATTTCTGTGACTTTTAAGCTTTTTTAAACCAATTTCCCAATTATGTAGGCACAGTAAACTCTTGAAAAATGTTAAAATATTTAATCAAAAACCATAAATTGATTTCTTATTTATTACAAAACCTTAAGCCAAATTTCCAATCAATAAATTCCCCTAAAAAACAAAGTGTCTTAGCCTTTTAGCCCGACTTTGGCCATTTTTTATTCAATTCTGTTATTCATAAGCCCAATTTGGGTTTAATAAATTCCCGCCATAAAGTGCTAATGTCCCAACATTAATCCACTAAACCGTTGTTGTTCAATCAAAGACCCGCTCTCGAATGACAAAATTCCAACTCAGTTCTGAGCTCTCTTAATTAAAAGCCCATAAATTGGCAAATATATATAGTATCTATATAAAGCACTCTAAATTCGGGGACAATAAATATGTTATGTCGCCACCCCCAACTCCCAAGTGAGCGGAAATTCAATTACAAAGCAATTGCGAGACAAATTTGTGGGAAATTAATTTGGTTAATTTATGGAGTTGCAGTGGAAATCACGGCGTACATAACCATAAAGCGGGCTTTATCTCTTGTTAACCCATTAGTTGACAAATTTTTTGTGGCGACGCCCACGCAGCTTCCTGGAGAATTACGATCGATTGGCCAATCGATATTGGATATTAGCACCTGTCGCCATAAATCAGTCTTCAACTATATCTTAATTTATGGTGACGTAATCAATGCTTCTGCATCTATCTCGGACGTAACTCAACTTTGTTGTGAAGAAGTAAAAAATGCATGAAAAAATATGAAACAATTCAAATTGTCACAGTAACTCAGCGAGTTATGATCAAAAGGAAGCCAGGCAAATTTTATTATTCAGCGGCGACTGTTGCAACGCAGAGTGTTAACGTTAACCCATTAAATGGGATACCGAAAAGCGCAAACAAGTGACTGCGAGTGCCGCCCCGAGGCAAATTTATGTGACCGGGTTGACAATTTTTCCCGGCTTTGCCAGTGCATATATATAGATATATATATTTTCGGTGGTTTTTTTTTAATGCCATTTTCCTCGATGTGCTTTTGGGACCTGCTGTTGGCGCATTAGCGGGGCCATTTCAAGTTGGCTAACACGCAGTTTAAACGGCTTGTAAGTGACTACGTTTGCACTTAATTAATAAAGCCATGGCTCCAAAAAATCCAAGCCAAGCCACACACTCTTTGACTTTGTTGCGCAGTGTTGCAACTTTTGGGTGAGTTTTGTGGCAACGTCCTTGCTTAGATAACACTGCAATTAGTGTATATATTTGTGCATTTATTTTAATAAATCGCCAAGCGAAACGCCATTCATTACTGGGGCGGTGGCTTAACATAATTAAATGCCGGTTTCAATTTATTTTCCACAGCTCAGCCCCTGCAACAATGAAAGCGAAACCGCAGAAAAAATAAACAAAATGAAAATGAAAATGAAAATGAAACTTCAGCGGCTGCTGCTGATGGAACGAACTATCAATGTAATTTAACAACCATTTCGATGCCGCGTCGCCGCCAGCAGCAATTAACTGTAAATAACATGCGGAGCGGGCTGCGTGTGTGGTCTGCAAAAAACAATAATAAAATAAATAAATAAGAGAATAAAGCAAGGAAAGAGTAATACCATTTTCAATATCAACTACAAAGGGCGGCGGCCTGCTGCTCTTTTTTTTCGCTGATCATTATTGCCGTTGTCATCGACATTGTCCGCAGGCCATTCGATTGATAAATGTTGCTTACTTTTTGTGCATATAATTACACAGAAAATAAATATTATTTATAAAAAAAAATTTAAAGAAATGTAGAAATATAAAAAATAATTTATAGGGATTTTTATAAAAGAAATATTTAGCTAGAATTGCAATAACAAACCTTTTGAAAACTCTAAAAATATGAAATTAGTTGAAGAAAAAAATCTTATAAAAACCTAATAAAATAAACCAGACATTCTACATATTTATTTATATAAGTTAGAAACAATATACTAATCTTTCTACTAATTTTTTACTACTATTAAAATTAATTTATAAACTTTTACCAGCTGCTTACAATTTAAAAACATATTTTCTCTCCAACTATCTCACAAGAAAACCCCCAATAAATCCATGTGTATCAACAACATCATCTAGAGACTCTGAAATAATAACAACAGTATTTTTTTATTGCCTCTCCAATGAGTAATAATTCATTATAAAGAGCAACTGTGTGAGTCAAAAACTTGTAATAGTCATGTTATTGATTGCATAAATAAATTAAGCAAAGGCATAGCTCTCTCTCTACAAAGATATATCTATGAAACCTATGACGTGTTCATAAAGGAAGTAGCAAATCCACTTGTGAACACGTAGAAATCCATAAATAATGCAACGGAAATTTATTAAGTTTATTAAAGTAAAAAACTAGAACAACAACCAATTCTCTTTTAAGCTTTTAAAGCTTTTACATTTTATGTTTATTTTTATTATAAAAATTTTACTACAAAAGAACTCTACGAAAGATTCTGTTAAAAAGCTCTGGCATCTAAATTTTATCTCGAATTCTTTTCTATAATTTTAATTGCTTTATTCTTGAGATTTGGTGGACCACAAAATTCAATCAGTGCAACATAAATTATAAGCAAATAAAACCCAGGAGAGCACACAGAACGACATGTGACCCAGAAACGGGGCCACCGATGACTCTCCATAAAAGAAGAGATTTTCTTACAAGAGGGCTTCAGGGTTGGGAGAGCCACCCACATGAAGAGCCAAAGGGAGAGTGCTATGCGCGGTTTACAGTTTCTCTCCTTCTCTCCACCTTTTAGAGATGTTAGATGCACCTGAAAAAATTATTATCTATGAGTTTGAAGTTATATATATTTTATATATAAAAAAAAATTCTTTTTCGGTAAAAAAAAGACTGAAATAAAAAAAGATTCTACTTTTCTGCTGTTCAAAAAATGTCAAAAAATATATCTCCATAAAATTTTTATTTTTATTTTCTTGAAATAATTTTTTCTTCTAGTTTATACAAATTTTTTATCTTTTTTTCCTTTATAACATTTCTCTAATTTCTCCCTGTGCATTGTCTGCCTTTTGTGGGGGCGACAAATCGTGCGCTAATTAACTCATTGACACTGTGCCCTCTCCGCCCCGCAGTGCATCCAATTCCCTTGGGGGCAACGATTCCGAGTGGCGTCAGTGGAGGAATCGTGCGTAAAACTTGAGTACGCTCCACATTAAATGGCGCTAATTTCGTGAGCTGAGAGGAGTTGAACTGAGAGCTGGGAGAGATGGAGCTAGAGCTGGAGTTGGGAGTCAGAGTCTGGTCTGCTGGGCGTGCCAATGCAATTAGCATTTGGTGCAGCCAGAGAGCAGGAGGAGAAGGAGAGTGTTAGAGGGCTGGAAACCAAAGCAAAGCAAGTCTCCAACTGATAAATAGCTAAAATGCTGGTGCAATGGCTCCAGAGTTGCGTCCGAGGTTTGTTTTCCTTTGGCCAAGGCCCAGACCCAATAGCAGTTTGTTTGCCGCTCGCTCGCTCGCTCGCTCTCGGCTTACAAAACAAACCCAAATGCCAGCAAATAAAACGGTTTCTTCCAGGAAACGTGACAAAACGTCAATAACCAATGGAAAGAAGTGTGTGTGTATATGTACATATGTGCTAGTGACTGCAACTACGCCGATTCTGATCATGATCATGATCGTAATAATTATGATCAAGACGATGTGCAGCATGTGACAAATCGCAGTTTGTTTGTTTACGTTGCTGCATATGCAAAATGCGAAATGCGAAAACAAAATGCAAAATGCAATTACTTAAGGGCACCGGCACCGAAGTGTAATCTAAGATCCCGGACCCATAGCCAGACTCCAGCAGTCCAGCATCCAGGGTCCAGTCCAGAACCCAGAGCTCCAACTGCCGCGTCGTCAGCGTAAAAGTTCCCGGAATGCAGCCATCGAAGTGAATGCCGCAGACGTCATTCCAGGAACTATTGGGTCTCGTAGGGCAATGATCTTGGCTGGAATATGCCATGCTATATGCTCGAATGCCAAGGATAACATTGGGGTTTTAGTGGTAGAAACTTAAAACCATAATTATTACTAAGTTTTTATATTTTAACTTTGAGATAAGTTACAGTTCTTTAACAAATTCTTTAGTTATACAATTGTAAAGTCATAATTTCACAAATATTCAAAGCAAGAAAGTATTTCTTTTAAAATTTATTATAATAAAATATAACTAAATATATTTACAAAATATTTCCTACAACTTCAAGTAGAAACATAACATTTAGACCTGACTTTAAATAATAAATAGGAATTCAAGATAATAAAATATAACTATATATATCTACAAAATATTTTCTACAACTTAAAAAAGAAATATAACATATAGTTTCTGTTTCTTCATAAAACCCTTTGATCTAAGATCCTATTTCCGGTGGTCTTCTGTTTGCTTTGACTTGAAGCTCTTCCAAAATGTTAAACGTATTTCCTTACCTTTATAATTAATCTTAAAATGGAATTCTTAGCCTTATAAATATACCATATACCACACCCCCAGAGAGAGTGAAAGTAGAATATCTGAGAAAGTAAAATCATTTATGGTTCCAGACTCGATAAATATGCCAAAGCAAATGGCTCTTGATTATCATAGGAGATCGATAAGCCGCGAGTTATGCTTATCAACTGGCAACGCCCACCGAGCCCTTGGAATTGCTTAGATATATATACAAAGATATAGATATATGCCCCCCTCCCAGACCTATCAATAACTCAAATCGCCGATGGAGGCAATAGAGATCATGCTGATGGAATGACAAAGTTCGAGTAGGAACAACCTATGTGTCCACATATCGCCATGCGTATACCTCAAACGATCGTAAAATCTTGTTCGTCTTTTTTTTTTGTCTTTCTTCATTTAGTTTTTAGGTTTTTTGTAGTGTTTTTTTTATTGTATTTCGTACATGTGCCGCAATTACGAGTCATTTTGACGCCCCAGCAGCTCGTTGTCGAGATATCTGATTTTTTTATATTTGTTTTATTTTGATTCGGTTTTTTTGGATTTTGTTCATGCTGTGCAGTTTAGCATTTTATGATTTTTTAATTTTATGTTGATGAAGCTCATTGCTTGCATATTTGATTAAGGTCTCGATGTTTGTGTGTGTTTTTTTATCGTTTGTTTTTGTGGCCACGATCTTTGTTTTCCTGAATCTTCTCAGCATAAACTCGCCTTTAGGCTTCCCCCTCGCAGCGTGTGTCATTTGTTACATTTTCGGCATTTTGACATTATATATCACAGAGAGCTTTGTGTATTTTTTATGGCCCCAAAGCTGTGCCCAGCTGGATATATTTTTGTAAAAAAATAAGGAAATTATAAATGAAATTGTGGCACTAAAGAATTCTAAAGGAAATTGCAATGTTCCCGTTTGGGTGTGAAATTCTTATCGTAGATTTTTATGGCTTTCTTCTGCCCAGTTAGTGACGCAAACTCTGTGACGTTGCAGGTCTCAGTTATAGACAATTAAATTATGGCCCGCAAGTTGCTATCGATAGCCATAAATTCCCATAAAATAGGGAATAGCCAGCTCACACGAAATTCTATATATCCAGCCGACTTATTTCCGATCTAAATCACGCCTCCCTATCGATACCATCTTGGGGAACTTTGCCATATTTATGCTGATGCACTTTTCAGACTCAGAGGGGAAAAAAAATAAAATAACAACGCCCATTCGAAACGCCACGAAAATTCCACTCACCATGACTAATAACTTAATTAGAAACCCGGCTGAGGACGACGATATTTGGCTGTTAAAATCTTAATAACTTGCCGCAAAAATGCGACCCGATCGTTGCTTTTTATTGAGTGAAAAACAAACCCAAAAAGCGATGGAGATCTCTCCCAAAAAGATCGAAGCCCATAAAAATTCCAAAGCCTAAAATGCATTTGATGGCTTTTTCCTCTACGCGTTAGTGTGAGTGTGTGGAAAACCAAAATCTTTAAAAATAAACATTTGGCTTTTCTAGTCTCGGAAAGATTGAGGTGATTTTATTGAACGACGAGCTTAACGAAAGTCGGATGATGTTTGGGGAACTCGGGGTGACACCTTCAATGTCAAAGTCACTCGCAGTTCAACGATATTAAATCGCAGGTAAATCTAATGGTTTTAGAAATAGAACCACAAATACCGCAACATTGTTACCGTTGCTCATCTCGACTTGGACTTGGAATTGCACTTCCTGCTCGACTGCGAAATCAAGTAGGCAAATATGGCACAATGGCTGTGGAGAGGATCGGATCGGAGTTAGGTTCGATTCCAAAGGGGGAACTGACAATGAGAGTTCACTAAAAAAAATCGAGAATAACTTACTTCTAGACTTTAAGATTTTTAGGTACAAAAATAATATATAAGATATTTTACAATGTTTCCTTTTAAAGCAAAAATTAGCAATTTATTCTTCTTCTTTAATTGTTAAAATTCATTAGATAAAGTCTAACGTTCAGTTCTTCTTTCTAAGCGTTCATTCTCAAGCACTTGCTCCTAAAATAAATTAAATTTTACATTTATCATCTAAATCTAGTTGGGAATTAGAGAAAATCATAGAAGCAAGTAGAAGAATATCATGAAAATTCATTCATAAATATTATTTATGATGAAACTTTAAAATTATGAAAATTATTGAGTAAAGTGAGTCAGTTCTCGGTAATATAACATTAAGTTTTCCATTGTATGCCAAGCTTAATTCGTTAAATAAATAAATAAATAGTATTTCAAATTGTTTATTAGCAGCGACATATGTTTAAAGAATTTATGAAATAATTCTAGAACCAGTTGTGAATTTTAGAGCAAAGCATAAGAAACTGAAGGAAATGGGAATTAAGGAGATAAAATCCTTATAATTATTCTGTTTAAGGAAACTTAAGTATAATTTGAAAAAGTTTTAGAAAACTTTAAACATTAAGTAAGGAATAATAAAGGAATAAAGAATAAAGGTTTTCCGTCTAGAACCAGTTGGGAATTATAATACAATACAGAAGAGACAGAAGTTCTTTTAGTATCTTAGTATCCCTTAAAGATGTACTAAATAGTTTTAAGATATTTTCATCTAGTCTTTAATTTGTATAGTCACTTCCTTTATAAATTCCTCCATGCACCGCACCCTTTTCTGCATAATTCGAACTACTGATTCCAACAATTTTCTCGCAGTGCACTGTAGAGTGTATGCACTCACAAGTGCCAGCCGCCAGAGAGGGTGCTCATGCTGCCTGCACATGTATGCCTGAGTTTGTGTCACCAAACTAATGAAATCAATAAGCTAGGAACGAAGGCTGTCAGGTTATGAGGCAGTCAGGCCATGAATCACAAGAATAACAACAAAGGGAGCTGGCCGAAGGGGCCAAGAGGCACAAGTGGCTGCCACCGGCGGCCAAAGGTGTGAAGCACAGAGTCACTCAAGCCCTCGGCTTCGGCTTATGAAATATGAGAGCTAAGAGCTAAGAGCCAAGAGCTGAGAGCTAAGAGCCAAGAGCTGGTAGCCCAGACAGGCAAAAGCGACTTTTGCCAAGAATTTCTGTGCATAAATTTAATTACTGGCAAGAGGGGAGGTTGCCACTGGAGAGGACCCGGGGCTGAACCCAGAGTCACCTATCAATCTAACTCGAGTGGCTTTTCTCCTCGTGTTGCCATTTTTTTTTCCTGCTTTGGCTTTAGCTTTTCAAGTGCTTTACTTATTAGTGACTTTTGTGGCCAGCCTGGGCTCCCTCCAACCCCCCTCCCCCCCCCAGCTTGCAGCTCATCTGCTGCCCCGTCCTGAAGTTCAATAGCCTGTCGAGGCCACAGATACAGATACAGATGCCCCGCGGCAGATACGGATTCAGATACAAGTGAATGTTAGTTTACAATTAGCGGGCGAGCAGAGAGAGAGCATGCGCACCTCCTCAGCTACTTGACTTTTTCTGTGGCTTAATGCATTTTGGAGACTATTTTGGGAAATTGTTTGGGAAATTGTTTGGGTATTTAAAAAGGGAAATTAAGGCAAAAGAAAAGTATTCAAAAATAAAGAAACTAAAGAAATTACATTGTAATCTTAGTTAAGGAAGTAAAACTAAGTAAGAATCTACAAAAACCTCTCTAAATATGGTTTTAAATATATAAAGGAAGTTGACATACGCTTCTTATTTAAACACCAAACATAATCCACCTCAAATCCATTAAATTTCTGGTTTCCCCTATTGACTTGCTCTTATTTAATCCAAATATTTGACAACACTCGATCATTAGTGGAACCTGCCTTCATTAAGTAATATCCGCTTGAACACGTGTCTGTCTCGACCTGAGGTCAAAGTTCCCCCTCAAATGTACATTGTATTTATGAGATATGTACACCTGCCGCCTCCTTACCTTCCGTTTTGGCACGCTTAATCACTTTGAGCCGTGTGTTTGCCTTTAATTAAAAATGTTTTTTGCCCGCCAAATATTTACATCAATTAAAAAACCACTCGCCAGGCTGATTAACTAATGGAATTTATACGATGTCTCTTCTTTCTTTCTTACAGAAAATATAACGATATACGGCTACACGGATTATCTGAACAACAAATTCAAAATAGCACTGTACGCAAAAGAAACACAAAGATATTTGTGTTTCAACGACAATTGGAGATTAGTTGGAATGGTAAGTTGAAAGTTTAAGCCTTAAAATTAAGTTGAAAGAAAAAGTTTTGTTGTTGAGTCGCTGACATGAAAGGGAATTTTCCTGCACACAATTTGTTTACAAGATTAAGTTTATGGCCTGGTCTTGGTTAATAGCCATAATTATATGCTCGACAATATTTGCTCTGATAGATGACGATATAGCCAAGGCCCAGCCGGGGCAGCGATATATATGTATATATATTTTTTGATTGCATTGCATTGCATTCGTACTTGACAAAAGCCAAAGCCGGGCGCCGCGATTTGTTTTGTTTTCCATATTTTTTTTCTCTCGCTTTTTTATGCAAGCTAACTGTACAAACACTGTAATTTATGACATGTTCCACATAATGGTTTTATGCAAACGATCGTTTATACGACAATAACCATATTATATAGCGACCTAACCAAATTGCAGCAAAAGTGTGTGTGTGTAAACCTGTTGTTGCAGTTGCACCAAATCTGTCAGCACATAAAATATTTATTACAATATTTTTGTTGTAATTTATTTAGCAAAACAATTTCATATGCAATTATTCGCAGGAATTGGCACAGAGAGAGATCTTAGAGATACGTTTACGCGGCGTATGCGTGATATCGCTTGGACATTTGGATGGCAACTGGGACGCTCTCCGTCTCGGGGATTCCTAATAATTTTGAGACATTGTAACACTTTTCCTAAGAGCAAGCACAATGTCACCAAACAGCAAACACAGTGCTTCGAGTGAAGTGCAGCACTCGTAAAAATCACTGGAAAAGCAAACACACTTCCCCCCGGTTTTTATGATAGATTAACAAGTAGTTATGTGCCATCAATCAGTTAGATGACAAGGCAATTAATTGCAATTGTTATGTGGTAATGGCGAAAACATTTCAATGTCCTTTTCGCAATAACTAACAATACAGTTAGTTAAGTTCAGTTAGCAGTCTATCGCTGAGCAAACAATAGAACAGAACCTCTAAGGTCAGAGCTGGAGGCTTTCGATTATTATGACCGCAAAATCCATACACAAATACCGACTGTGATTTGTCTATACTATATCTTTAGCTTGTGCCAGCAAGGTTGATCTTGTGTAATGTGTGTGTGTGGGCCGAGGTCGATCGTATTGATTTCTGCTCGAAATAGAACCCGAGCCACTCACTCCTCGAGGGTCTGGAGAAGCTACTCTAAAATAAGCAATTATGAGCTATAAATATTCGGTTGAGGTGGAGTGCCAACAGGGCTAAATATGGCACAAGTCTTAATTGCTTGGGAAATGTTTCATCTGCGTCGTTTGCAACACTTTTGGAAGCAATCTGATCGCTGAGATCGGACCGCTGATAGCGCAAATGGTCAACACGGCAGCAAGACTTGGCTAAAGAGGCTGTGAGTTAAGGGGAAACGTCTAAAAGATACCCTGGAATCTATAGAATTAAAGAGAAAATTAATGTGTATTAGTTCTGGTATTTCCTTGACTCTATAATCAAATTTAAGATAATCAGAGCATTGCTAGGCTCTAGGAATATTCCTAAAAATTTCCCAACTTTACTATAAATACATATACCCCTCAAATAACTCAAGTTCTCCAGGGTATGCCCAGATCCAAGTCAAAAGCCGCAGTTTCATTCGGATGTCGGTCTCGAGATTTCAAGTGTTTTATAAATAAACAAAAGGCAGAATAAAGAATAAACGTTCACAACAATGATGTTGTTGTTGCGGCTGTCAACGTTATCCGATGGCACACTATATAGTTCTTATATAAGAGCGGAAATGCCGCTCATAAATTGCAGGCATCCTTTTTCGCTCAGGATATATAGAAAGTATATATATATCTCTCTCTTACCATTTCAGAGGGAGCTGCGAGAAACCTGCTACTTCAAAGAGGCCCTCGTTCACGGTTATTTCGTGTTCAGTTCCCTTGTCGATGAGAAGCAACGTGTCGGGTTCACGCGCCGAGGTAAGCCTGTGGGTCCGAAGAAGAGCCTCAACGATGCCTGCTACATGTTCAATAAGATCGATGCCGAGGAGTTTTTCCGCCATCACCGGTTGCCTGAAAGGATGGTTACCAACAGCAGCAGCAGCAACGGTCGGAAGCCCCCGCGCAACAACAAAAACAATCGCCACAAATCGAATAACCAAAATCAAAAGTTGCAACAGCAACAGGAGCATCATGGCCATAATAATAATAATAATAATAATAACGTTATTCTTAATAATAGTAGTACTAGTTTAAGTAGCACTAACAAAAAGCAATTAGCGATAAACAGGCAGAAGCAGCAGCAGCAGCGGCAGCATCAGGTGCGGCATCATCACAATGATCCATCGCTGCTGCTGCGTCGACAGCAACACGAAATGAAGCAGAAGCGGCGCAAGCAGCAGAAGCAGCAGCATCAGCAGGAGCAACTTGAGCAGCAGCAGCAACGAGTAACAGCTAGTCCAACGAAGCGCTTGGCTGCCACAGCAACAGCAACAGTTGCAGTTACTTCACCCACAACAACCAAATTGTCAGCAGCAACAACACTCAGCAGCAGGCGCAAGGGCAGGCGAAGAAAGGGCAAGGCCAAGCTCAAGTCGCAGCAGCTGCAGCAGCAGCAACAGCAGCAGCAGTCACTTCTGGCCACAGCAGCCACATCCCCGTACACAGACTCAGACTTCACCAGCACGGGCTTCGAGGATCCGGACAACAGCAGCTCCAGCCTGGATCCAGCCTGGTCCACCTGGTCGACCATCGATAGCTTTAGCAGCAGCAGCACAACGACAACATCGGATGACAGTATTAGCAGCAGCAGCAACTACGATGCCTGGGCCACCTTCATCAGCAACCAAGAGCTAGAAGCTTCTTCCTCCTCCTCGTCGTCTACAACTCCTGACATGTTGATGCTGGGCGGCAACGATACCGAGCTGCTTCAGTACGAGCCAGAGTTGGTGGAGGATACGGATTTTGTGACCGATTCCGAAGCCGCTGCCTCGACAACATATGAAACCAAAGCAACATCATCAGCAATAGCGGCAACGGCGGCCACAACTACCTCGACAACGGGCTCCCAGCTGGTGCTAGAGCAGACGCCGCTGGACAGGATTAATGCCACTGTAAGAAGCACCACCATTAGCAGCAGCAGCACCAGCAGCAGCACGCGAGTCACGCCGACAGTTGCCACAACAGGTCAGACTGAAACTTCCCAGAGCATCGGCGAGAACGAGGTCAAGCCCCGCTCCACTTTCCTGTGGACAACGCGAGCCACAGCCAGCAGCACGGCAGCAGCCACATCCCCCACAACCTGGACGACTCCGCCGCAACATGTGGCTCCCTCGCTGTTCAGCGTGGACAAGAACATCAACAGCAACCTCCAGAACAACACTCTCACCGAGGCCTCGCCCACGACAGCCACAACGGGAGGAGGAGCCGGTGGAGTGACCATGACGGCGCCCACGACTCTGAGGAAGCCGCACCGGATGTTCACCCGTCGGCTGATGGCCACACCATTCCACCGGCTGGCCTATGTGCGCAATGCTGGCGGAGATGTGGACATCGATAACCTGGACAACATCAGTGTGTATCCCGTGGAGTACGACGGCGATCTGGATGGGAATGGCGGCGGCGGCAGCGGCGGCAACAGCTCCGATGGCGGCTTCACCGGCTTCCTGGCCACCTCGACCACTTCCAAGCTGACGGAGCCCATTCGCATTGGGATGAAGAAGATCCGGCAGAAGGGCACTTTGTCCGGTTTTGGTCACAGGCGAAATGCGTAGTAGTCAGAGATGGGAATGAAACTTGGCCTATAGAAACCTTTTGGAGGGATTTCTTTGGGTTTTTACATTTACAGAAATCGTGGTACATTTTTTAAATATTTAAATTATGAGTTTTAGAAGTCTTTAAAGATTTAAAAACGCAATAAAATGTATTGTTACCGATTTTAAATCTCTGGAAATTTCTTCACTTCTTTTTAAAAATAAAATTCAACAAGAAGAAAACTAAATCAAATCCATAAAGTCTGATGTTTTGATCAAAATCTCTTAATCAGAAAGCTAAAGCTTGAATCAGAAACATTTCTAAAGAACAAAGCTTACCCTGTGAAAGTGAAAATCCAAACAAATCCCCGAAAGACACACTTACCTATACTCAGTACTCAGTTTTCAAAAGAATTTAAGCAAAAACATGCAAAGAGCAAAAGTACGAATAAATATTTGAAATTTATAATGAACTGATACATATATATAAACACACATATAGAACTCGATGTACAGAGTTGCTTACTGTTCAGTACCTCGACTCAGACAGGACATTGCACTTGCACCGCGCCTAAAAGCACACTACGGAAGCGATAAAGGAAAGCGGAAGCGGAAGCGAAATCAGCACCGGAAGAGAGCCAGCGATGAACGATAACTCGGGCCGCACTTCACTTGACATTCAGTACAGTGAAGACTGTGCCGCAGGCCGCAGGGACGGGACTCGCAGAACTGCTACATAGTTATAAATGAAAAGACAATAAGATTTTTATTTACGAGTATGTGCTATATAAACTAACAAAAAACAAAAAACAAAACAATGAACGATGAACCGATAGCGATAATCGATAACTGCTAAAAAATTGTTGAAATGGAAATTGAGGAGGCGACATTCAAGTGCAAGCTAATTATTAAAAACAAATACGTTTCGAATGCACTGAACAAGAGCGTAGTAAACTTTTGATTTACTAAACCAATTAAATTTATTAGCAATGAGAATTAATGAATACAAATGCAAACGAAATCGATATATATATATATATTATATATACATATATATGCATATATTTTCAAAATTTTATAACGAACCAAAAACAAAAACAAAAACGAAACCAATTAGCAAACAAATTTAACAAATCGAACGGAGGACAAAGTGGAGACGTTTTTTAAATTCATACGCAAGCAGAAACTAAGAGAGAGTCGGTAACGATAACGATAACGATAACGATAACAAATTCGCACAGCAAAACACTTCCAAAAAAAGGTTAAAACTAAATATTAAACAATTTTACTAGGCACAAGCGAACGAAATTTAACGAAAATCAAGAAAACTCCATTCAAAATAAACCGAATTTTATAAGCAAATACAAAAAACAAAATGGATAAGAGAAATGTTGTTGGGATTGTCAGCATGGAAATTGATTTTAGGACACTGTTTGAGAGCAATATCCAATTCGAAACAAATTTTGAATAATGGAACCTTTTAAAGAACTACTAACGTATGTATCCCGATATGTACTGCAACAAAACACCAAAATTCACACTGAATAAGCAACGTTATATTTATTAATTGAACGAAAGCAAAACTATGAAACTAAACTACAAATCGAATCAAAAGTAAAAACAAACTGCTGCTTTTCTACATACCAATATATATATATAGACATATATATGGAAAGGATATGCAAAAATTGTTTCTCATATATTTATATTAATATTTAAAATAAATAGTTCAAACATATTAGCAAACCAAATATGCGAAATTAAAAACAAATTGATGGAAAACGATAAACGATAAACGAAAAACACACAGAAACACAGACAACTGAAGCGTCAAGTTTATATGTAGAAATATGTATGAATGTAAATTTAAACCCAAACAAAAGTAATGAAAAAACGAACAAGTTAAAGCGCGATGCTTAGGTGAAAATTTAATTAGTGTGTACTTAAGGCAAGAAAACCATTTAACAATTGAACGATTAATTATTAACTTAACTAGGCATTGAAGCAGCACTCAAACTAAATAAAAGCCGAAACCGATACCGATAACGATGCCGGATACCGGGGAACCGATACCGGAAACCGGAAACGAAACGAAATGAACTACTGTACTTATACATATGCGCGTTGCTGTAATATAAACAAAATTCTTATGTTGAATCGAAGCGGCGATTGAATTGATGACTATATCTACCCACACACACAGCAGAAACTATTTATTTAAACCTAAAAACAGAAAAGAAAATATATATCGGAGCGGGGACCGATTGTCGTCATTTGTCATTTGTAAATTCATTTGCACTACTTTTCTTTCTCTACTAATTACGTTAAATGTTTAATTAATGGATTAATCATACGCCTAAGTTAACCCACTTGCGACCATTGTAAATTGTAATATGTTTTATTTGTAAGCCGAGCATTAAATGTAATTATTTATGTATAAACGCAAAATACATTCTCTCTCTCTCTCCTCAAGTCTGTCTCCCCCCTCTCTCTCTATCTCTCTATCTCTATCTCTATTAATCTCTATCTTATATATACGAATATATAAACGACTATTTAATTGCATTTCTTTGTATTAAAACGAGTAACAACAACAAAAAAAACACACACACTAGAAATTGAATAAAAAGCCTCAACACAAAAAAATTCAAAACTTTTCATTTCTCTTATAAGTTTGATTTAAATTTCAAATATATATATAGATATATATATGATCAGTTGTTTCTTTATTTCCCTTTTTTTGTTGGTTTACGAAATGTGTGCAGAGAAATCGTATAAATAAAAAAATATATATAAATTTAATGAAAGGGTGTTATTTTTTATGGAAAGAAAATAGGTAAGTTTGAGATTTAAAAAATTAAGAAATGCTTTTAAATGATGTCGGTCCTTTTTTGGTGGGAACAACATTCTAAAGCTTATAGTAGAGCCTCAAAATTGACCAGAAAATATATAAAAATTTGTACTTTTCTTAACAATTCAAAATTCACAAATTAGTGGCTGAAATTTGTATTAATTTGAAGAATTTCCAGCATATTCCTTTCCTTTTATACAGATCAATAGATCACAGTCATTAGCCTGGACATCTCCTTGGATTTCGCAGAATATCAATTGCACATTCCTGGCCATTCCTGGGAGTATCTTGTAAGAACAAGTTAGGTGGTCTCCTTGGTGTTTCTGTTCCGTTCCCTGGTGACAAATGTTGGACCAGGCGACAAGCTAAGGGACTTGACCACCGACGCAGAGCAGGCTCCTCCTCCTCATCTTCATTCTCCTCCTCAACTACAACCTCATCTTCATCCTGCGCCAGATGACAAATCACATGTGCTGACATTTGACATCGTTGCTGGCGGAGGGGATTAACATGTTATTGCCCAAGGGGGATCCTACACTCCACTCTACTCTGGACTCCTTGGACTCCTTGGGGGCAGTAAAAGTGTTGGCCATCGCCCAAGGCAAACACAGTTGTTATTATGCGTTGCCGCTGGGACCTGCTTCTGCCACAACGAACTCCAGCAGACCGTGGACAGACCACACAAGTGGCCAAGTGGCTACTGCTTTGCATAAATGGATGGCCCAGACCTGGTCGGGTCCACCAGCAGCTCGTCCTCGAGTCCTCTCCGGCTTGTTTAATTAAAAAATTAAGCTCCGAATCGGCAGGCCCATTAAGGAGATTTTTATTTATACCTTTTAATTTCATCAATCGTTGCGACGGCAGGTGCCGTCCATATCCATGACCACATCCATATAGCCATATCCATATCCATATCCATGTTGCAGGGACCACCTCCTCTCCCCTCTCCCCTCTCCTCCCCACTCCCCTTTGGCGTAGTTTGTTTTCTTGCCTTAGCCTCTTTTTAGCTTTTAACAGGAAACAATTTCATTTGCGAGCAAAAATTCTTTTCAAATCTGCCGCCGTTAAGCAAAAAGAAAACATGCCAAGAAATAATAATAAAAAAAAACATGGAAGGAAGGTAACTTGCACAAGCCGAAGTTTGTATACTCTTGCAGTTTGTAATTCGATGAAGGAATCGAATCGAAAACCAAAAAAAAGCTCAAGGTTTGAAAAATGTTGTTGTTGTACAGTGTTCTTTTTGTAAACTATTGTTTTAGAAATGGCATTGTTGTTGTGGACAAAGAACCTCTTTTTCCACCCAAAAGTATGCTTTTCTTATTAGGGATTTGATGTCATTTGATGATATTCTTGTAAGCAACAGCAAGGCATCTTTTTTAGCATTTAACGAAACAATTTAATTAATTTTTTATTCTAAGCACCAGGCGCTCAGAAGGCAGCAGAAGGTTGACTAAAAATAAACTAAGTTTCGCCTGTTGATGCTGATCAATAAAATCAATATAGGATTGAAAATGTCTCCTTCACTGCGTTACAAGCTTCTGATTAAAACTATAATTCCCTGTAAGGGTATCAAAATTGAGGAGAAATGGTATAAGGTGACTGAGAAAACCAATCGTTGCTCTTACATAAAAAAGGTACCTTACACTTTTCTGGTAACTAAGTCAGAGACAAAATAAGGTTTTAAACTAAACAAGAACATAATCTTTATATGTTAGGTATTTATTAGAAATCTAATTTATGATTTATTTTATTTATTTATTATTTTGTTTAAAAACTCTGAAAATTTTATATTTCTTGAAGTTGCTAAACTCTAGGGTTTAGACCCTGCACATTCTTCTGAAGAAAACACTTTCCTAATTTAACTTTTATTTCCCTTATTAAACAGTTCAAATATATTTCCTTCTGGCAGTGTATCCCAGCTTCGTCTTGCTCAAATCACAAAATGTCCCCCAACTTGATTTCCCATTTTGACCAGAACGTTTTGTTGACCGTTCGCTGGTTCGCCTTTTGGCCAGCCCGAAAGCCTTTTGCCTTTGGCTCACTTTTGGTTTATGAATGTCGCCATGTTGTGCGAGTGTGTGTGTGGATCATGGCGGTGCATTCCACACACACACACACCAAACGACAGGATGAAACTGTTGCCTGCATACGGCATGCATATTTCGTATTTTTAGTACGGCCATTTAACATCATCAACTTAAATATGCGTGCAAGATTTATGCACACGTCGCGTCGTCCCTTCGGCCGAAAAGGGGCGGCTGTCTGGGCCAAAGGAGGGGCGTGGTCTTGGCCCTGTCCGTCCAGCACACTGGAATGGAATGAAATGGCATAAAGAGAGCCCCCAGAAAACACGTGATACTACCAATGGCATAATATATATCGCATTTCAAAGCGAGCCTTGGCCTGCAGGCAAGCACAGTGAGAAGAAGGGGAAGATTATGAGTTTTATATTTAAAAAAATATGGTAAAAAAATGAGAACATTCTTGACGGTAAAAAAGTATATTTTTTATATTAATTAAGTAATTACATTTGGCTTTCCAAAGTCAGTTTTCTTTTGGTTTCATTTAAAGTACTCCTGTAATCGCTTTTATGTTTCGTTTGAAATTTCTACAAATTCTAAAAGGAATTTCTAGGTTTAAGTTAGATTACTTAACCAAACTCTTTGCAGGCAAGCACAGTGAGAATTAGGGAAGAATATGAGTTTTATATAAACAAAATTATATTTTTGTATTAATTAAGTAATTAAATTAAGCTTTCCGAAGCTAGTTTTTCTTATGGTTCCATTTTAAGTACTCCCTGTTTTCACTTTTATCTTTCGTTTAAAATTTCTACAAAATTCTAAAAGAATTTCTAGATTTCAGATAGATTCCTAAACCAAACTCTTTGCAGGCAAAAACATTGAGAATTAGGGAAGATTATAAGTTTTATATTAAAAAAAATTATATTTTTGTATTAATTAAGTAATTAAATTAAGCTTTCCGAAGCTAGTTTTCTTTGGGTTTCATGTAACGTACTCCTGCATTCACTTTTATCTTTCGTTTAAAATTCCAAAAAAGAATTTCTAGATGTAAGATAAATTCTTAAACCCACCCGAGTTACCCAAAGATTTCTTTGCACAATTAACTTAATTTCCATTCCAAATGCTAAATAGTTGCATAAGCAAAAATGGCAAATTATTTATTTCTTGTTTTCTTGCCACGTCAATAATTCTGTGGCAGGCTATCTGCATAACTGACAGTTACATGTGTACACTATTTATGCGTTTCCCAAAGCAATAATCAAGTACGGACTCACCCACATACCATCCACATTTCTGAATGGCTGTATATAGCTATATATCGGATCTCGCTCCGTTCTGTGCCCCATCGGAATCACATCATTATGCACCGCTGTCCGATCCAATGACATCGGCTTGCACAAGCATCTATAAGAAATACTGCGAGAAATACTTTATTGATTTCTGTCGGCGGACAGTTTGCGCAATATATCGAGAGCTCGCTCGGATCCAAATCCGAATTGTAGGTAACTGGGTAAACATCTTCACCTGCTGCGTTTCCAACTGAATAATAAAAAAGATATATAAAAATAACAAGTGGCGCCAGGTTTCGATGATAAATCGATGATGCCGCGGCTAATTACGCACAGGTTGGAGAGTTCGAGTTCGAGATCGGAGATCGGAGTAAAAATACCCCCGAAATCAGCAACTAAATTTGTCTTAGCCTTAGCTTTAGTTTTGGCCAAGTGCCAACCGGTTAGCTAGTTGGTTAGTTACTTGGTAGTAACCGCCGGTCGGTCTTAACGATTTCCAT